>JAPMOR010017604.1:114072-145763 GCA_026543865.1 Argiope aurantia
CCTCATTCTATTGAATTCGTCCTCATTCTATTGAATTCGTCCTCATTGTATCGTAAAATAATTGAGTGATTTTCTTCCATTGCTGAAAGCCATGAAACTGTTTTCTTTTAATTGCTGTTAGCTTTTTCTTTAAAGTGATAATGAAGTTAACGGCATTGACTCAATGAGAAGCAAATCATCCATGTAATAAATAAAACAGATGCAAAGTTATTAAAATAACACGAATTTACTGCATTGACGACGCATCTAAGTGTCATTCCACTTTCAAATGTATTTTTTTTAAATGGGAAAAATTGGTACAATATTTGTTACTAGAGGACTCTCTCAAGATTTTTGTCCCATAAAAAATGTTTACTGGCATTTTATAAATCTCTCAAAAATTTAGGACAGCAAGTGACACCTAGTGACATATCTAGAGATCATGAAATTCAAATAAAAATAAAATCAATGAAATCGGATTCGTGGTTGTTGCTAGTGGATTGATTGCCCGATTTTGTCAGTTACTGAGATTCGAACAGCTGGTCGCCTAAGCGGCTAGCATTTATAATAAATTTTATATTTACGTGACCTAAAATAAGTTTCATTTATTTTTACTTAATTTAGCCCTCTATGCATAGGCCAACTCTCATTCTTAAGCTATATTTGATAGATAGAATTGTTTTAAATATTTCCCGTTACCAATATATTATGTATTTAGGTACCTTTCAATCCTTTTCTGAAAAAAACGATCGACTTTGAAATATCTGAGACTGCCAAGTTTTTGGGAGATATTATTAAAGCAGCTAAAATCCGTAATTCCCAATCATCATTTTGACTATATTTTTCATTTTTTCGTCTTTAAATTATAAATCATTATTACTAACATTATAATAATAAAGTCTTAAAATCAATTTTTCTCAAAACTAATTAATTTATTATATTTTAAGTGTATAAAAAATTATCCCGGGTGTTATAAGTTATTATTCTTCATAATACTCTTCTGTCAAAGTTTGGTAATTTTTGGTCTAACTATGGGTCTTTGCAAATACCCCCCCCCCCCCCCCCACACATACACTCTTCTTTATTATTAATCGAGATTTTTCATTAATCACAGGGAGAAAATCCCGTATTAAGATCAATTTCACAGACTATTCAAATTTAATAATGTTGGCACGACAACGAATGGAATTTATCTCAGCACTATTATTCGTTATTATTAAGAAGATTCCCAGAACGTCCTATAAAAGAAAAAAAAAATCCATTGAACGCAAGGAAGAGCTTCATTATTAAAGGAAAATCCTGATTGACGTGCGCTTTCTGGTGCTTCATTATTTTGGATTTATTTTGAAAAGTCTGAGATATTGGAATAAAGTGAATTGAAGAAAAAATTGAATTATATTTTTTTTCTTAGAAACGAGGCCTAAGAAAGCGCTTTTAACTGACTGTTATCCCGCTTTTATGTTCTCATTTTTGACGTTTTTCGGTTGTATACAACACTTCTTTTGTCAGATGTCTTATATTTACAATGTCTTAAAACCCTCAAGTTCACTTTTATAAACTTTTGTGATTGCCACTCTTTAGACTAAGCCAGGCCGTTCGAGGGGATCAAAAATCGAAACAAAATTATTTCGCAATTATTTTCGGTCTGTTGAATTAGAGACATTTCAAGAGACCAAGGCATCATTGGTAGAGATTGTACAAACAATTTTGACATCTTTTGTGATCGTTGGAAGTCAAATAGCAGTAATAAGAGTAAAAGATACTACCTGAAATCCGTATTGGATAAAATATTTAATCAGAAAATTTTAACTGTGTTTTTCATTCGGAATACATATTTGTTAGTATAAATACAATACCACTTAAAAGTATTTATTGTATCTCAGGTAATTAAACATTTTTTTACTATGGAAAAATACGCAACAAAAAATCAAAAATATATACAAAAATAATGCTGCCCAACTGCGTTTTCCCCAGAAGAAATACAGAAAAACAATTTTATTGGTTTCAGTGTTTGATTTGATAATCCAAAACAACCCCCTAAGTATTCACTTGGTTATAAAAGATGAAGGGATAGTAGTGGAAGTTTTAACATTGTGTTTTACATACAACTACAAAAACCGTTGATTTGAGAAAAAAATGAAGTTAAAAATTATAGATGCATTGAGGACCTATAGAATAATCTATAGAACGTAATGATAATTTAAATTATATCAGTAATAAATTTAAAGTAACAGGAAATTTAGCAAAATATTTTTTAATTTTCTTATAATTCAAAGAAATTTTCGAAATTTTATTCTTGTACATCTTATATTGAATAGAATAACTAGTAAATTTAAAGATCAATATATGCATTGTTTTATGAAAATAATCGATTTTGTTGCAAAAAACACAGGGTTATTGAAAAATTCGTGTTAGAATTTTTTATCAGGTGGAATCTGTGGAAAAAAATAATGTTCCAAAAGAGTTAATCTACATTTAAAATAGTTTCATAATCGTCGAACTAAGTGGATTGTCTCAATTATTACGCTTAAATTCAGTTTCTGAAATCATACATTCACAGGTTGGACTTTTTTTTCGCAATGGATATTTTTCGAGAAGGAATAGTTACAAAGTGATGCTTATTTCATTTCCAAATTTAATTCTGATAATAAATCTGTGCACCAATTTTTTTCCTATTCAGCTCTTTCTTTATTTTTTTGTACAAACATTCAGACAAATAGACTTATTTTGACTGTATATCGTTTAAAATTTAATTGAAATAAGCAAACTTTCGCAACGATTACAAACAGAATTTCACTCCTCTAGCTCAATGTGTGGGGACCACTGTCGCTGGTTACTTGGCGCAATTTACAGAAAGGATGCAAACCTCAGACCATTATTGCGCCAATAAAAGCCAAAGCCTGCCTTAATAAACTTTAACACTTTCCAATCTAAAATTACCGGACGTCCTGAGGATTAACTACATTTCCTGGAATGATGCGCGGGGTATGCTGATGGCGAATTAAGCTAGAGCGTGGGCGGGAAATGCAGGTCACATTTCAATCCATCTTATCTCCTTTTGTTTTCTCTGATTGAAAAAAAATTATCTCTTTTTGATGAAAGAATGGAACTAATTTAGGAGTCTTTTAACATTTTTTTCTCCTGATTTTTAATTTTTCTCAAATTTTGCCATAAGCACATTCGTTGTGTAGCTGTTTAATAAAAAACTGAATAATTGAAATTTAAAATAATCAGTGGGTGTGTTTTTCCAAAAACTTTCAAGCATATTTTCTTGTAAAGGTGAATTTACGTTTTAGATGAATATTTTTTTACATGTCAATTGAAACCAAAATTTGGCACAAAACTAAAATTGAAATCACAAAATTATCTCCTAAATTTGATACATTTAAGTCACTGCTTCTTTAGATTATTTTCATGCTTCTGAAAATACAGACCGACAGACATTTAAAGCCTTGTTGGATTTGGTTCAAAATTTTATAAGTGATGCAATATATACATTAAACCTGTGTACCGAATTTTATCAATCTAGTTTTCTTGGTTTTGTAGCTATTGTCTTATCTTATATTCGAAGAGCTGGATGGACAAACTAAAATAAACTAAACTGCTCTAAATAGTGTTTGCTTAAAATTTGACAAAAATCTACACATTTTGCCAAATTTCATCATTCTAACTCAAAGTGTTTTTGAGTTATCTCTGTGATAAATGTCTACAGACAGTCAGATGAACAGACATTTTCCAAAAAATGCGTTTTTCGGACTGAAGGAAAGTTCTGAAACTTCAAAATCTGGAATTGGAATTTGTTAAAGATTACAATATTTTCTCTATACTTCGCATAGAGAAAGTAAAAAACCATTAGGGAGAAATTATTGCATTTATTTTTAAAACACCACGAAAATCTTATTTTTGTATTTTCTTGTAGATTCTTTTTAGGAAGAATACTTGTTGCAATGGTTCCCTTAAAAGGATTTAGGGCGATTTTCTGAATTTGTGCCGGTGAGGATATGCAATAGAAAAGTTTAGGTCTCGGTCAATTATCTCTTTAGAGTAAAGGTGAAAGAATCAAATTTACTTTTCTCATAGTCCTTTGAAAAGTAGAAAGGCGATTGAAATTCGGAGTATTTTCGCCTCATTGTAATTAACATCTTCTTTTTATTTACAGAATTTAAATACTGTAATCTCTTCGATTTTTGGGACTGAAAATCAAATTTCTTCTGAATATATATTATTCCAAATTTGACAGAAATTTACAAATTTGATGTAAAGACAATATACCAAATTTCATCTGTCTAGTTCAAAGAAATTTTGAGTTACCTTTATCGCAGACAGACAGAGGGCCATAATGCCAAAAATGTGTTTTTCGAATTCAAATAGCTAGCTGTAAAACGTGAATATTCGCCAAAATCTTGAGTTCGACTTTTTTTTTTTTTTGGCGATTGCAATACTTTATTCATGCTTCTTGTACGTGAAAGTAAAACGCTGCAAAGTGAATTCACAGAAGGAACGAAGTTAGAGAAAGAGAAAAGTTATTCTGAAATGTTGTGAAACCTTTCTGTGAAATCTTTCACTTGCATTTTCTCCATTTCTCCCCTCGCCCACTCACAAGCAATTCAATTGTGAAATTTTATTTCATCTTCATTTAGACATTTCACTTTCCGATTTCGTAGTATTTAATCATTTCCAACTCTCTAATTTTATTTCATATAATTTTGAACATTTTTCCCATTTTATATTCATAAATATTAATAATAATAACTACTTTATATCTTCCTTTTCCAATCACATCCCGCCAACTGAACAGGAGAAACCCATTCTTTAGTACAAGAATGTGTCGTGGCATAATAATAGTACTTGATGAATAGATAAAGCCTTTAAGGTCTATGTTTAAAAGGTAATTTTTGGTCAACATTTACAATTTTTTATTGTTTTATTTCAAAATATATTTATTTGGGTTTCCAAATCTGTGTTTGTTTTAATTCTACGATAAATAAAAACTGAGATAGGCTACATTTCATAATCAACTGTAGCTGAAAACGAAACTCGACATACCAAGGGGAAGTTGAAAGTTTTCCAACATTTTATCAAATGCACCCACTCTGAATTATGATTTATTTTATAATATGTTCTATCATCAAACTACACGTACTAGAATACGTTTTGAGTAGTTTTTATGCCGAAAGGATTGGCAATTACACTTGCTTTTGAACATTGTTTATATTTACAAAACATCTTTAGTACAAAACAAATGAAAACTTTAGATGGAGTTTTTGAAAATACTATTTTGTATAAAATTTCATACCTAAAACATGGTATATTAAAAAGTTTGGTAAAAGTGAATTTTAGTGTGCTCCCAGTT
Source organism: Argiope aurantia (assembly GCA_026543865.1). Lineage (NCBI taxonomy): Eukaryota > Metazoa > Arthropoda > Arachnida > Araneae > Araneidae > Argiope > Argiope aurantia. The sequence continues at coordinate 119,405 of JAPMOR010017604.1, forward strand.
GCGCCAACAATGCCAAGTCGCCAATAAAGATGGCGGACAAAATAAACAAATACTTCCGCGGAACAGTTAAGGTTACCATTTCCCGCCATCTAATTATGACTTTTTACTGATAAGTATTGTTTGTTTTTTTCATACTGCCTGGTGCCTTCTACAGATGCCGAAGGCATCTGTAGAAGGCACCGGGCAGAATTTTTTAACTTAAAAAAACATCCTACGGCTTCGCTAGCAGCGGGAGCGAGAACCTAGTAGCTTCGCTAGCACATTGAACATAAAGACTGTGTGGATAACAGAAATAGTACATAACCAAGAGAAAAAAAAAAGGATTGGTTTGGTTATATTAACGTCCCGTTTTAAAGCACCACTTGGTCTATTTTGGGACGGACCTCGGAATTTTGAACCACGGGCAGATGACGAGGACGACACCTGAGCTGGCACCCCCCTCTCCACACCACACCACACCAGCGGGAGGACGTTTGGTCAGGACGGATTTAACGTGCAACTGACCCCCTTACACGACGGTTCTTCGGTGGAATCGGGCCTCGAACCTGAAACCCTCCGGTTCCGAAGCCGAGACCGTACCACCAGGCCACCGTGGCCCAAGAAAAAAAGGAGAAATAAGCAATCGGAACATTCTCCATACAAAATTTCAAACAAACATACTTTTCCCACCTTCATCAACTCGTAAAAAATATATTCCACTCACCCTTCATCCATTCTGCCGGTTCGATATCAAACCATTCTCAATACAAAATTTGAAACAAGCATCCTTTCCTAACTTCATCAACTCGTAAAATATATAGATATGCATATTTAACTCACCCTTCATCCATTCTACAGGTTCGAAATACTCCCGACATAACAAATTATGAAGGGAACCAACAGTTATAACACCAAAAGAATTACGGGAACTGTGAAGAATTCCATTGCAGCTGTCTTTTAAAGTGAGAATGCAGACGATTTTTTTAAAGCGGATACTGACAATTAAAAATTGCAAAAGAATAAATATTTTTTGTTCGTATTCACATTAAAAAAAAAGAAAGAAGAAAATAACTTTTAATTATAAGCTTAACTTTCTTTATTTAATAAATTTTAATTATAATAAAGAACAAAATTAAAATCTTTAATCGATATTTTTTTAATATTTTTAATTTAACATTTTTCATAATGTAATTGTAGTTTATGTACAACTCAACCATTGCAAAAAGTAGTAAACAAAACCGCAGTACGGTTGCTATAAGAGGCATCCAATGGGTGCAATATTGGCGAGAAATAGCTGGTGCACACTAATCTTCACTTAGGCCAAAAGTTTTGGCTAAATTTTGATATACGGTCATTTGGCACTTTGCGAGGTCAGCAATTTTTCGACCCGAAAAATTGTGGCGCGTTGTATGGAGTTACGATTGGAAATGTTATTGCTGTCGTTCGCGCCATATTCGGCCATTTCTCTTTAAATTTGGCGATTAACTATTTTTTGTCGAAAATGACTGTATATCAAAGCTGTTCCAAAGTTATTAATATATTACCTTGAAAGTTTGCCTATATATTACCGTAATTGGGCCTAAGTGAAGATTAGTGTGCACCAGCTGTTTGTCGCCAATATTGCAACCCATCGGATCCCTCTTATAGCAACAGTATTGCTGTTTTGTTTATTACTTTTTGCAATGGTTGATTAGTACATAAACTACAAAAACATTATAAAAAATGTTAAATTAAAAAAATATCGATTAAAGATTTCGATTTTGTTCTTTATTATAATTAAAAGCTTATTAAATAAAGAAAGTTAAGCTTATAATTAAAAGTTATTTTCTTCTTTCTTTTTTTAATGTGAATACGAACAGAAAATATTTATTCTTTTGCAATTTTTAATTGTCACTATGCGCTTTAAAAAAATCGTCTGCGTTCTCACTTTAAAAGACAGCTGCAATGGAATTCTTCGCAGTTCTCGTAATTCTTTTAGTGTTATAACGGTTGGTTCCATTCATAATTTGTTATGTCGGGAGTATTCGAACCTGTAGAATGGATTAAGCGTGAGTTAAATATATATTACGAGTTGATGAAGTTAGGAAAGGATGCTTGTGTGAAATTTTGTATTGAGAATGGTTTGATATTGAACCGGCAGAATGGATGAAGGCTGAGTGAAATATATTTTTTTACGAGTTGATGAAGTTGGGGTAAGTATGTTTGTTTGAAATTTTGTATGGAGAATGTTCCGATTGCTTATTTCTCCGTTTTTTCTTTTATTTTGGTTATGTACTGTTTCTGTTATCCTCACAGTCTTCATGTTCAATGTGCTAGCGAAGCTACTAGGTTCCCGCTCCCGCTGCTAGCGAAGCCGTAGGATGTTTTTTTAAGTTAAAAAATTCTGCCCTGTGCCTTCTACAGATGCCAAGGCATCTGTAGAAGGCACCGGGCAGAATGAAAAAAAAAAATACTTATCAGTAAAAAGTCCTAATTAGATGGCTTGAAATGGTAACCGTAACTGTTCCGCGGAAGTATTTGTTTATTTTGTCCGCAATCTTTATTGGCGACTTGGTATTGTTGGCGCAGCTGGGTGCACACTAAAATTCACTTTTACCCGTAATTGTTCCAAAGGCAATGAACTAGGGATATGACTTTGAACTGAGTTGTTTTTGTTTTAGTGCTGTTTAGTGTAATTTCCAACAACGAATTTTGTAAAATTTTTAATACAGAAATTCTCGATTAGCCAAAACTTTTTCGAAAATGCATATATTTCTTAGATGCATATATTTCTTCTTTCTTCCCTTCACCACAGCAGTAAGTATGTTGTGTATAAAAATGACTGGAATATGTGCAATAGAATTTTTTTGTAGAGTGTTTTGCGTTTTGTTGCCATTTTCACTATTTTTTTTTTAATCCAAATTGACACATTTTACAGAATCGCAATTGGAACTGAATTTCCTGACCAATCTTTTTAATTCTTTGCAATCACATTGATCCAGAAAATGAACTGAAAATGTTCATTAGAGGAATTTTTCAAAAATTTGTTTGCGTAAGTAGACAGATACCTTAAAGACAATGATTCAAATTGAGCTTTCACATGAAGAATTTATATGAAAGCAATTTCACAAATTTGTCTGGAATTTTATACACTCGGTATTTTTCATTTAATTCTCTCCTGGGAGATAAGGTCTACCAATTATAGTAAAAAAAAATTGGGCAAACCATAAACTTTTACAGTTTAGAAGGTCTTGTCGCGTTATTTATTGAGAGTAACAGATATTTAAATCTTTCTGCTGACTCCATTAATAATGACTTTGTAAACATTAAAATTAATTTTAACTTTAATACGTTTTTCAAATTCCATAAGTCAACAAAAAGATGATGAACTTCTTGAAAATATTTCAAGTTGTTTGCACAAAAATGGATTTCAATTTTTTAATTTAAATTTGAAAAAATAATTCAATTCCTCACTTAAGAGACATTTTTAATCCAGAAATACTTAATTCCCAAAAATAATAAATTTAATTCTTAATTTTCCATCTTTAGAATTCCAAAATTTGATCATTTAATAATACTGGTTGCCACTACATTACGAATCTGCTAAATGATTTTGACCTGAATTTCGTTTTTTTAATAGTTTCATCTCATTTTGAAAAATAATCGAGAAAATTGGATTTTTTTCTCTTCACCAACGGAACTCCGAACTTAATTTCGTTAGAAGATTTATAATTAATTCCGATTCGATAAAATCGTTTGGTCTTCCTGCGGAAGAAAAAAACAATCAGCGGTTTTATTATTCTTTCTAGGAATCATAAACTCTTTGAAGCGTTAACATCCGCTAACTGAATTAGCAGATTTTTTGGATATAATTTCCTGAAAAAGATAGCTAACTCATTAAAAATTTTATAATTTAGGATATCCTTAATTATTTGGCGACGAATCTAAGGCGAATCATGCTCGATAAGAGTATTTTGTGTTTATTTTGGTTTTGGAAGTTTAGATGTATCTCCAGATATCTCGAATTAATGATTTCAATGAAGAAGATTTAAGCAAATTTTCGAAGGACAGTTAAATAATCCTCTGATTATTCTTTAATTTAAAGGTTTATAATTATTTTTTTATAATTTAAAAATTTGAAAATGACAAAAAAATGTTCATTTTTTATATTAGTTACGTCCTTTGAATTATGGAAACAAATTTAGAAATGGGAGATCCAAACTGATAAAGTATTATCTATATCTATATCTATACTTATAATAAAGCTCAATGTGTGTGTGTGTGTATGTTGGCGCTCTACAGGCCAGACCATTTAACCTACAGCTACCAAATTTGGCACGTGTATACCTTGGAGGCCGGGAATGTGCACCTGGGGGTTATTTTTTCGAATTTTTAACTAGAATTTTATTTATTTAAAAATTAGGCGAAATTTTGACGTGTTTCTACTATAATTTCCGAAAATATTACCGCACAAAAAAGATTTTTACATGAAGTTAAAGATCAAAAATTTATCTTTTAAATGATACTAATGTTTTAATCTTAAAATTAAATTTCTATTTTTAATGAATTTTTAAATAAATATTTTAACTATGTTTTTCAATAATTTTTTTCGTAAAAAATAAAAATGAGGATTAAGCACGTTTCGCATTCATGAGAAAAAAATTAGCTTTTTTTCAAAGTGTTGCCATCACATTGATTAAAGCTCCAATTAAAAATAAATGAAATCTTTTTGGAAATGAAATCTGCAAAAATATAATTTTCGGCACGTGTCTGTAGGAAATGAAACAAATATGAAATATTATTTTTTCTAAAAAATAAATTCAAGAAAAATTATTTTATGATCTTTTACACTCTCTATACAGGGTGTTTATTTAGTCCCGGACCCATTTTGATGTTTAATGACTCATTAAATAATGAAGATATAAACAAACTTATGGCATTTATTGATGGAAAAACTCATATACATTGTCTCACAAAAGTGATGGGACACTTGTGCTTTACAAAAGGAAACTGTAATAAAATAATTAAAAAAACATGTACAAATTTTTTGTGGGTGTGTTTCATACTTAAATTTAGTAACAATTATTACATAACATACATTTTGTCAAAATATTAAAATATTAATTTAATAAAAATACAATTGCTTAGAACGGAGCATAAAATAGCTCACATAAGTGATGGGACACCATTAAATATGCAACAAACATCGTCTGAAATAAGCAATAAAAATATTTTTGGTGGTTTTATTTTTACTCAAAAGCAATTGGCAATAATTTATAAAATCGTCTGCAGTATTTCTCCCCAGTTTGTTTTGGAATTTTTGTGTTTTTTAGCTCTGTGCAGCCATGAATTCTAAACGAAAAGAAACTTCACATGAAATTCGAAAATTAGTTATTTATTTACATATTGAACGTGGAAAATCTATTATAAAAACTGCTGAAACAGTTAACTTGAGTCATTCAACAGTTTTCAATATCACTAAACGATATAAAAAAATCATATTATTCAGGATAAAAGAAGACCTGGCCGACCATCAAAGCTATCCAATGGAATAAAGCGAATTATCGTTCGAAATATTAAAAACAAAAATCCAAGAAACAGTGCTCCTAAAGTTGCTGCTGATTTACAAGCATTATATGGAATAACTGTTAATCCTGAGACTATTAAAAGGGTAATTCGATCTGCTGGATATCACGGTAGAGTAGCCAGGAAAAAATTCTTCGTAAGTGAAAAGAATAGAAAACTCAGACGAGCTTTCGCAAAATCCAACATAAATAAGAATTCTGATTACTGGAATAAAGTTATATTTGTTGATGAGAGTAAATTTAATATATTTGGTTCTGACGGTAGAATCTTGGTGTGGAGAAAACCCAGGGAAGAAATTTGCAAACAGAACTTGGTGCCAACAGTAAAACATGGTGGAGGAGGAGTTATGGTATGGGGGTGTATGTAGTCCGCTGGAGTTGGTAATCTTGTTTTTATTGTCAGTATAATGGATCAGTACAAGTATATTAACATTTTAAAGCAAAATTTGAAATCTTCAGCACGAAAATTGAACCTTCATAATGATTTTAAATTCTACCAGGACAATGACCCCAAGCACACTGCTTTGAACGTTAGACTCTGGCTGCTGTATAACTGTCCTGAAATAATAAAAACACCACCACAATCTCCATATTTAGATGCCATAGAGAATATTTGGCAAGAATTGGAATCAAGAATTCGCAAACACATCATTTTTCAAAACAACAATTAAAATCGGTGCTTCAAGAAGAATGGGGTAAAATCACTCCAGAAATCACAAAAAAATTAGTCTAATCCATCCCAAGAAGATTAAATCATGTTTTAAATGTAAAAGGAAATCCAACAAAATATTAAAACCTTTTAAAAAGTAAAATTTTTGGATAAATATTTGATGGAAAAGTAAATGTCCCATCACTTATGTGAGCCATTTTTTGCTCCGTTCTAAACAATTGTATTTTTATTAAATTAATATTTTAATATTTTGACAAAATGTATGTTATGTAATAATTTTTACTAACTTTAAATATGAAACACACACAAAAAATTTTTTGTAGATGTTTATTTATTTATTTTATTACAGTTTAAAGCACAAGTTTGTAAAGCACAAGTGCCCCATCACTTTTGTGAGACACTGTATTTTCCTTTTCAGGTTTGAATATTTTTACTTTTGTAAATATCGTCTGCGCGTGTGGTTAATTTCAGATAATTTCATTTTCCAGTCTAAATATCTGTACTTTTCTAAATATCGTCTGCTTATTAATTGAATTTATCTCTCTTATGTTTTTGGCAACTATTGAAATGTTATGTTTACTTTTGATGTGTTTGTTTTCTATATAGTATTTATAATAAAGCTCAATGTGTGTGTGTGTGTGTGTGTTGCCGCTCTACAGGCCAGACCATTCAACCTACAGCTACCAAATTTGGCACGTGTATAACTTGGAGGCCGAGAATGTGCACCGGGTTATTTTTTTCAAATTTTTAATTAAAATTTTATTTATTTAAAAACTAAGCGAAATTTTGGCGTGTTTCTGCTATAACTTCCGAAAATATTACCGCAAAAAAAAAAGATTTTTACATCAAGTTAAAGATGAAAAAATTATCTTTTAAATGATACCAATGTTTTGAACTTAAAATTAAATTTCTATTTTTAATGAATTTTTAAATAAATATTTTAAATATATTTTTCAACAATTTTTTTTTCGTGCAAAATAAAAATAAAATTTAAGCTGCTCGAGCACGTTTCGTATTCATGGGAAAAAATTAGCTTTTTTCAAAGTGTTGCCATCACATTGATTAAAGCTCCAACTAAAAATAAATTAAATCATTTTGGAAATGAAATACAATTTTCGGCACGTGTCTGTAGGAAAGGAAACAAATATGAAATATTATTTTTTTCTAAAAAATAAATTCAAGAAAAATTATTTTATGATCTTTTACACTTTCTATATTATTAATCCAATAAATCAGTTTTATTTTAAGGCAAGATTTGTTTAATATGGGCAGGATATCCATTCAAATCAGGGCTACACAGCTGATTTGTAAACCTTTAGTAAGTCACAAATCTGCTAAAATGGTCTAAATGGAAAATGATTATATTTTATGTAACTTGATTTAATAAATGCTCTAATAAATAACGAATTTTTGATTTTACATTAAGCTTCTGCTGTGGAAATTACGAATAACAAAATGTTCTTGAAACACTAATATTTTAAATAAAAAGAGTAAATTTCCAATCAACTAAATCAATCACTTAAACTGACTGATTTCTGAAAATTTGAATATCACTATTCAATAAAAAAAGGATAATTTTAGATTTTGCTTCGATCGTTTCAAAGAAAATACGCCAATCAGCGAGCAGGTTTCTCAAGATTAATGGGCCTAAGATTATGAAAATGTTGAGTTTTTCTAAATTTTTAACATTCGAACTTCATAAATAAGTCTTAGTTGATCGTGGAAAATAGAAACATTAATTCATTTATCAAAATTTGGTGTGTCCAGAATATTTCTCAGAATATGATACCTTACTACATTAAATTTAGACTTCATAATTTTTGAAATATATTTAGTGGCCGGAACAAAATATTATTATTGATTTCATTTCAATCCTTTTGAAAGCAAAACTAAAAACTGAATTTTATGCTGAATCTGAGAAATTTTTGTTGAATTTTATGAAAAATATTTTTTATTTCACATAAGATTTAAATACCGAGCGATTCTGTTTGCAATACTCACATTCAATAATAATAATTATTAATAAATAACAATAAAGATGATAAATAAAATAAAACGCTTGGTTTTATTAAAAAATATCTTAATGTTAATTGAAATTTCATCATTTACATTTTAAATTAAAGTTGAAGTTTTACCGGAAATGACAACAAATTAGCAAAATATATATAGTAAATTGAGAGAAACGATCTAAACAACAGTATAAGTTTGGTATGACTATCAAAATTTGAAGATTAAAAATGTTTTGTTTGAGAATCTATTAAAAGACCAGTTACTTAAAATATTTAATTGAAAATTGTAGTGAGGGATAATACTAGCGAACCGGCTGGCCGCCAAAGGCGGCTAGTATCTAAATAAAGAGAACTGATTATTGAATAAAAAACATATACATATAAGTTTACGTTTAACTAGCGAATCACTACAAAACAATATATTCTTGTGTATATAATTTTTGTACTTGATAAATGATGTAATGCCCTAATAAGCTATAAAATTTATGCAATTAATTCTTCTATTATAGCTTAACTTATTTACTTAGATAGAAAATAAACGAAAGAATGTATTGTAATAGTTAAAATATTCTACGTGAGGATCACAAAGAATCATTATGATTTTGATTTACATAAATCTGAAAAAATAATTTGAATTTCTGTATGTTAGGGAACACGTTTTATTCCAAATCAAAATGAAATCAGATATATGATCTTTAAATCCAAATTGCAGATTTTTAATAACTTGCAATAATCTATTTCATATTTATGAACACAATAATTCGCAAACCAAGAAGTTATGTGATAAAATTTGTTGCATAATTTAATAACTAAAATTGCAGATCTCGGATACTTTTTGGACAAAAGTTTGATTATATATCTAATTTTTTCGTGTTTATGCGAAAGCGGTAACACAAAAATAATAAAAGCTGGAGAAATGAATTTGATTAAACAACAAAAAATGAAATTTTGTTTGATTATTCTTTCGGTAACAATACTTTAATATCTACGCAAGACGTAAGTTCTGTCGAATAATTTGGTCACCAAACTAATATTAAATAAATTAAAAGTAATTTGGGAGCTTATAAATAAAATAAATTCCATTTGTGACATGAAAACCAATAGAAATATAATGCAAATTAAAAAAATAATTTCAAAAAGCAAGAATATTATCGATTTCATATGAATTGCGGAATGCTCAGTGTATTCTAATTTTTAGTAAATATGCGTTGCTTTATAAGGATCACTTGAGCTCCATTGATTTATGGATAAAATATATTTCTTGTAAAGCATCTTGACTCTTGGATGGAGAAAGGCTGTTAGAATATGCATATTTAACTACTTTCCATATTCAAGTAAAAATTCTAATTACAATTATAAATGACATGGCAATCGTTAGGCAACCACTGCAGTAATATTTCCTATTAACATTATATACATCACGTATGTTGCGCCAAATTAATTTTTGGAGCCATTGCGCATTATTTAGAAGAAAGAAGGCTATATGTCATGACATGTGCAATAATAATTTTGATGTGATTTTCAATGGCATAAATTAACAAACATGCTGCATTAGAATTTAAATAAGTCAATAAAATATCGAAATTCATACAATTGTAATTTAGAAAATAAACATAAAAATATTTAAAAAGTTAAAACTAAGATAAACTAGCGGGAGGAATCTTCTTGAAACTTCTTCGCAAACTCTCTAATATTGAGTAAAACAAAATGTTAAAAAAAATTACTCTTTTAAAAAAGCGATGTTTTGCAGAATGAGTGTCGAGAAAGCAACGTGACATTACATGCTGGATTGGCCTATATCTCGGGTATCAACCTGAGTTGAGCGCTTGTTTGAAAGAAGAAAAAAAACCTTATTTCTGAACAGAAAAATCTTTTACTGGACAGCGTTGTCGAATGCGATTGTGAGAGATTTGAACAGCCAAGGGAATTGAGCTTAATTGATGAAATCGTATCTCTGACAAAGATTATGAGACTAGAAGTGGATAGCAATGACATCGATGAGCTGGTGGAAGAGCAGAGTTAGAATTATTCTAGAACATAAGCATAATAGCATAATCTATATTATATTGAAAAGCTATGGATGAGATTTGCTCGGTAAAGAAGAAATTAATAGTCTCAGCAGAACAACAGTCATCCAGTGAAATAATGGAGACGCTTAAAGCATTGGGAATTAGACAGTAGCATGGCAAAGCAGTGAAGCCTTATCCTTACAAGGCAATAGATTCGCACGTAATAAATTCATTTAATGATAATGCTCAGTCACTTTTTCGCCAAATTTTGAAGTCAAGCCAAAGATAAAAGCAATTTCTTGTAAATTGCTTTTGATACTATGTATAATAAATTCCAATGTAATGAATTTGCTTGAGCAGTTTTTTTTAAAGAATGAAATGCAATTTCGATTTTATCTTGATTCTTATGGAAATAATTGTTTCGCTTTACGAATAAAATTCGTAACGAATCAAGCTCGTAAAGCGATGTTCCACTGTATTATTCCTCATCTTTCCACATAAAAATTGTGAAATTTGAGCAAAGCTGTTAACACCATGAGTACATAGATTTTTATTGTCAGTCTCACACTGGAGCGGTTCGGACTTCTTTAGTATAAGGAAGAAAATCGGTCATACATTTTGGACACCTTTTTGTAGGCCTACTGAAACCAAAATTTAACAGTGTAATTTTAGTAATATCATATATTTCATTTTCTGAGTTCGAGTTATTGCATTTACATGCATGCGAATCTACAGATTGGCTGAAGATTAATCCATTGAGAAATTCGATTTAAAATTTACTATGGCTATAGAATTCTGATGATAAATCTGTGCAGCGCATTTTAATTACCTAGATGTTTATGTTTTGCAATTATCATGTTGTGGTGGTATGTGGATTATTATGATCTGTGCAGGAAGCAACAAGACGAATGTTGTAGGAAACATTTCTTTAATAATCACATTCACACACTAAACAATTACAAACACAAAGACAAGACATTTACGCGCGCGCTTCACAGTTCAGCGTCACATATCCTTCTCATTACAATCGCAATGCATTATGGGATTACATATGGGATGGCTTAATCAGGTATCGCCATCTAGTATCCAAAAGAGAAGATAAGAGTAATGCAACTGCTACAATGTTCATTTGTAATATCTGGAAAACCAAACTTCGCTTGGCAGTATATATATATATATATATATTTTTTGTAAAGTCCTGTTTTTTCTCAGAAAATATTTAGATACGAAACACATATGGATTACATACGAATATTTTTTAATCTTACCTAATCTCACAAAATTTTGTGTTACTAGTAGGTTATCATCCTATGGTAATAATGCAAGTACCACACACATTTACGAGGTGGCACTGCATAATATTGTCAACATGAGAGCAAACAGAAAAAAGTTCTAATAGTTAGTTAGTTTTGAGTGTATGTGTGCGTGTGTGTAAAATTGTGTTTTTTCAGAGAAGACACCTACATAGGCAAACTTAAAAATCAAAACCTTATCTGAATATAAAATTTAATCCAAATGGTTAGAGCCATTTCCGAAATACATGAAGTAAATTTATATCTATATACAAGAATTGCACGTTTAAAGTTATAAGATCTGGATGGCCGGGCAGATTTCCTGGCAATAGATTTCGTTAAAAATTTATTAGAAAACCTGCACATTTAGCGTAAAACTTTTGTCTATCTCAGTGTATTTTAAATGTATCATATTCATAGACAAACAGACATAATTTCAAAAATTGTGGAAAAATTTTGGACTCTGAGAAATTTTAAACTAGACATTCATTAAAATCTTCCAAGTCGAATTTTTTGACTATTCTTTCACTTTTCATTCGAGAAGGTAAAAGTCGAATTGAGAGGGGGGAGGAATTGAAATTTTTTTGCATTTTTTTAGCAGTTGTTATTGATAGTGTTAAATAAGAGAAAATAATCGACAGAGGTAAAAAGAAAATAAGTATAAAAAATAAAAAACACAAATTAAAATTATGAAATTGAGAGAAGCAATTTGAAAAATGATTAATGCAGTAGTCATCATATACGATGCCAGCAAACTCTCGGCTGTTGTCATTCTAGTTATCCTGCCAAGATTTTATTCCTTTTCCCCCCAACCCACACGACAGCGAATTCAGAAACCAATAGAAATGCCAAATTTCTTATACTGCCGACAAGTTGTGTGTCGTCTCTTTACGGCGTGGGAAAACGAAGCATCAGAAGAAAATCGTGCGCGTTGGCGGCAAGAGGCGGAAAAATTGGCAAAATGTATCATATTTGGCATCGTGTGGACTGAACGCGCGATTCCAGATGGAAATAAATAATGTAACAACCCCCAGAGGCGAGCCCACGCGCTAAATTTAGCTGAAACGAGATCCGGTATTGCTTCGGCGCGCGAAAATATTTGGAAGTTGCAATATTCATCGAGGAGCATTCGTGTCTTTTCAAGTTCGGAGAGAATTGTAAGTGTTCCGGTTTTCCCAGAAACAAATATGAAACTTACAATTTTATCTGAAATCGTGTGGAATACTGTATCAGTAGCAGCCTTTATTGACTTTTTAGATTGTTTTTAAAATATTTTCTGATGTAAGAAATATGCATAAAGTATTGTAATACTCTAGTATCAGATATCATCGAAAAACTCAACCTAGAATATTTGATGAATTTCTACGTTTCAGTCCGCCATGAATCTGGGAAGAACATTTTTAAATTTATGATGGTAGTCCGTCATATTAAAAATGCTTACTATCAAAAGGTTAGATTTTTTTTCAAAGTTTAGACAAAATCAACACTTAAAAGAAACACCTTCCCATACTATTTACCCGCCCACGTACATATGAACTCAATATCCTGAACTTTGTTGAACATATGAAAATAAAACCAGCAGTTCATATAAATCTGGTATTTGAGGCACAATTTTTGTGAATAGAATCGTATATTTTGAAACAAATCCGTCAATAGATTGACTTGTATGCTTGTTTGTCTAACGTGTGAATGTGACAACTAAAAAAAGAATTAAATAAATTATACTTGTTATGTCTTGTCTATCTGTTTGTCTTATGTGTGAATGTGACAACTAAAAAAAAGAAGTTAAATAAATTATATTTGGTATGTTTTATCTATGTATTTATTTTAGTGTGAATGTGACAATAAAAAAAAGAAGTTAAATAAATTATATTTGGTATGTTTTATCTATGTATTTATCTTAGTATGAATGTAACAACTAAAAAAAAGAAGTCAAATAAATTATATTTGGTATGTTTTATTTATGTATTATCTTAGTGTGAATGTGACAATTTAAAAAAGAAGTTAAATAAATTATATTTGGTATGTTTTATCTATGTATTTATCCTAGTGTGAATGTGACAATTAAAAAACGAAGTTAAATAAATTATATTTGGTATGTTTTATCTATGTATTTATCTTAGTGTGAATGTGAAAACTTAAAAAAAAAGAAGTTAAATAAATGTTATTTGGTATGTGGTTTTTCTATCAAATATGTAGATGTCTATTAACTTTTCGTTCTTAAGTTCTTAATCGTTCAAAGGGAAAACAATTAGATGCATATTCGATTTCTTTTTAACATTCTGCAAAGCTAAACTCAAACGCAAATACTTTGGAAATATACGAGAAAATCAAAGAAAGAGAATTCTGACTGTTTTTTTGACATAATCACAATCACAGAATGCTTTTTTTTATTTTCTGGGAACAATCACGCTTTTTTTCATAAATTTTTTTTAAAAATTAATATAAAAATATTAATTGGTTATCTATATTTGGTACAACTTGCGACATTTTATAATCATAGACAAATGTGAAAAAAAAAGTATCCAATTTGAACTACCACTACAATCCGGAAATATTCCAATATTGAAATAGTTTTTTCTTTGCTGAAAGAAATAAAATAAATGTAACATCATAGACTATTTTTTTTAAAAAAAAAGTAAATTACAATGTTCAATTCTAAAATTCCTCACAAAAGAAAAGGAGACATCCAGGGGATTTTGAAAATTACTTTCAAAAGAAAACGGATGACACACGTCACTTTTAACAGGCAAATACCAGCATCAATTTCTGTAATCCCTCTCCTTTTTTGGGAAAGGTGCCCAAAAGATCCCACCCACGAAAACAAAACGTAAAAAAAAGGAAGAAGACAACCATTTAACAGCTTGGCCCAACCCTCTGAACTTTAAGGTAGGGCGTTGCCTAGCCTAGTTAAAAAAAAAAAAAAGATCTGCAGAAAGAACCGCGAACAAGATTGATAACAACGTAATAAAACCTGGTTGTATTAGAACTTTTTTTTGTGCTTATTTTTTGTTCTAAGTCTATTTATCAAAGAACACCAGATTATTAAAAAAAATGAAAAGAAGAAATCAAATTATGTTTTCTCTTCGTTCTTTTTTATTAGCTGAAGCTGGATTATTAAAACAGAATTTTGAGCAGACGATAAAGAATCCACTGCCACAAAAGGCGAGAAGGTGTAATAATTATTGTCGACAAACAGAATGTGATTAGCTTCCAAAAATATCCTTCCCCTAGAACCCATCAGGCGCTTTCTGATATGATCAGTGTCATTTCGAATTTATACGCCCGAAGACAAAAGATGGAAATGATTATGATTCCTTTATCGGCAACGCGATATTATTTTCAAGGGAAGAAGTGCAAATTATTCTTCGGCTGTCAGAATCGTTCGAAGGCTTATTAAGTATTCTGGGGGAAAGTTTCGCGCAGTATCTTGTCGTTTCAATAATCTTTGACTTTGGTAGTCGATTGAGTTGAAAACTCTTGGATTTAATTAAGTTGGGAAGAACATTGAAACACCGATATAAAATTATCAGATATTGTCTTTGACAGTCAAGCTAAATTATAGAATGAAAAAATTTTTTTTTTCGAGAACTGAATAACAAGTAAAAGTTTATCGCTCTGATTTTATTTATGATTAATTGCTAACTCATTGCTTTAAGGGTTCAAAATTTTTTTGGGGTCTTTTATTATTAAACATTAATTATTAATCGGTATTTGTTAATTTTTACAAAAATAAATTATGCACCAGTATTTGTTAGCAAACATTGAAGTGCTTATATTGAGATAAATACTGATACTATGGGGGAAGACTATAATTATCCTAAATATATAGTTAAATATCATATCAAATCAGCTCTTAAGGCTGTGTGTAATAAAAAGTAACAGGTGAGAAGATGATGTTTGTCATGCCCAGTGTCGTTCTCTTTATGGCTTAAAATGCAAAAGTTCACCCCCCAAAAGGACTTCATATTGCATTAAATTGGAACGCTATTATAACTAAACTAACTATCTCTTTATAGACTTTGTATGCGAAAACTGGGAAAGAAGTAAAAACGACGAAGTTCTGCGCCAGCAATTCGATATTTTTTCCCTCAGAACACATCAGAGCGAAAATGAGACCATCATCTCCACTTTCCCGAAAAAATAAAAGCCACCGGCAACCTAATACCACCTGCATAAAAAGAAATCACCAAGTCACGTGCCACGCTGAAAGTTGCTACCAGAGATCGTATTCTATGAATATTTAACAACTTCTTCAGGGCAAAAAGATAGTAAGAAAAAGGTGGATGTTTTTCTTTTCTACAGTTTGTGCGCGAGTTCGAAATGTAAGTCAATTATTATTACACCGAGCTGCGAATATTCTATGGCTACCATCTGGAGGTAAAAGAAATGGAAGTGTGCATGATTCTGGAAATAAAAATCATATTTTATGCAGCAGTGGTTTTGGTGGAACTTTTCAGTTTGATTTTATTAGAAAAAAAAAGTCTGTTTAGTACGTGTAGAAAAGTTTGGATTGAAATTTACAGATTCGAAAGTCCAGTATAAAAGATGGTGTCTAGCCCCGAAGCAAAATAAGATGATTTAATGAACATTTTTTTGTTGTTTTTCAGTTCATGAAATGTTTCTAGAGGCTATGCGAGCCTTAACAACTTATTTAAAAATTTTCAAATAAGTTGTGTAATTGAAAAAATGTTTTTTAAAGAAAATTCTTTAAATACCTCATTAGAAAAATTGTTTAGCTTTAAAAAAGTTGGTTCGCTTTCCTTAAAATTTTCAGAATCAAAAATATCGTGTTTGTTTATTCCATAAGGGAAAACAAAAGTAAAAATTTTATTCACATTTTTTTTCTTTTTCAGCTCTATTGAGGATTTTTTAGCTCTATGGATTGACTTTACTCGAATGGAAATAATTTGTCTATAATTTAATTTATAAAAAGAAATTAATATATTTATTTAATATATTTTTAGTAAATTTAAATCATTACTATTCCACAACCAACAATTAATTTCGAATAAAAATTGAAAAGAAATAATAAGTTGAAATTAAATAATAAGAAAATCAACTGTTCACATAACATTCATTTCATTGCTATTTATATTATGTTAAATAATATGCAGCACCATGAAAAAAAAATCAATTATTTTGAAAATTAAAAACAAATTTTATTTAAAATAATTGGCTTGATTTGTGAATTATTTGACTGAAATATATGCATCAAAAGAATAAATTAATTTCCCATAAAATCCACAAAGAATTTAACATTTTTGCCACATATTTCAATGCTTATAAAGCATCGAAAACATTAAGATCTTGCTTATATGAGTAGACATTAGGTACCTTCAATATGTAAAATTTCGAATTACAATTTTAAGTTCTTTTGTATTTAAAGAATTGCCTAAAATTTATAAATATAATAGATCGTTTGACAATAGCAAAGTCCCGATTTAAGAGAATAACGAGACGAAAAAAATGTTCGTTAAATTATAAATCGTGTGGTGAATTATTCTAAATACGATATTGTACATGAAGTTTTATTATGTGGCGCAATTGAAAATATTTACTGTACCTTCCATATTAGTAGAAGATATATTTTTATAGCTGTACATTAGAAAGATTAAAAATGTTCAATATTAAGTATTATGCATAGCATTTAATATGAATTCTTTACATAAATAAATTTTAAACATTTAAAGTACCCCCCCCCACACACACAATATATCTGGATGCCATGTATATAGAATTATTCTTTGAATGAAGATGTAAGCATATTATCGTTTATCATTACGGACAATCAATAATTCTTTTTGTTTTCCCTCTACATTATGTTTGCATCAACGGTTTATTGTACAAAACATTTAATGTATTGCAAAAGATTATTCAGAAAAGTACCTAGATTATTTAAATTCATTATTGGTATTAAAACTACTTTACAACGATAATAATATTCTTACAATTTCATACAAATGAATTGTTGAACTTTGTATCTCCATTTTTTTCAGTGGTGTTTTCAGACTGCATTATTATTTTAGAAATATATTCTACATTATTCATATTTATCATGAAAGATCATTTGTTAATTGGTTTCTGAACATCCATTAATTTGGTTTAGCTAGTTTCAAAAATAACATTTCTTTAATTTAATTTCCGATAAAAAATATTTCTCACAACGAATTTAATGTAATATGCTCGGAATAAAGGAGGTACATTGGAAACGTAATGAATAGTATCTAATTTCAACTGAAATGATTTTGTTTTTTACTTTCATGTAATTCATATGAAATTAAATATTTCATAAGAAATTCTGTTTTCTTATGTAAAAACTTTCATGCTGATTCCTGCCTATAAGTTTAATTAAATTTCATACTAATCAAAAGTTTGGAAATCAAAGTAATAAGTATAATGTAGATAGACGAATTTAGGGGGAAATAAATAGAACATTCAGCAATTATTTACTGTGCACACCTGAAGTGCAGAGACATGAATTAATTCCTCTTGAATAAAGAAGAAATCATTCAGATAAAATCAAACAGCTCATATCAATTTTAGATGATCTTATGTGGTTACGTTTAAAAATAAATTTATATTAATAAATGTCGTAAAAGAATTTCTAAGATTTACTATAATTTTATTGCAAACATTCGATTCAGTTCATGAAATGATCTGATTTGACTGAACTTATAATATTTTAAAGACACTTCAGTATTTTACTTATTTTATAACGGCAGTATCTCAGGCATTCTTTTAGTTTGTTAGATTCTTAATGGTAAATGAAAATCGCTCAATTCTTGCAAATAAAACATTCTTATAAACATATTCTTCCAGAGTTTTAAGGTGCCTTTATACAATAAAGTACTTTCAGATAAAATGTGAATGTTTCATGTTTTAAAAACATAATATTGAAATACGCTTAAAAATATAAGAAAACAAAGTCCGAAAAAATATCTCAATAAGTTTTTATATGAATTTGAATAACAAAAAAATGTACCAAAGATGATATGTTACTTATTTAAGACTTTTGGTAGAATCGTTTGTCAAAAGTTTAGGCCAAATAAAAGTTTAGAAATCTTTATAGAAACCTTAATCTTTACGAACGATCAAGATTTTTTATTTCAAAAAACGTTATTTAAGAAAGAGTTCCTTATCCAATAAATAATTAACAATAAACTTTAAGTTAAATTTACGAAGTTCGTAAATAAAATATTTACCACAAGTAATCTCTTTATGTGAGTGCTGATTTCTACAGCAAAAACACTCCAATTTAAAGCAAACACAAGTTCGTACCAGAAGAGCACAGAAAGCTGTAATTTAAGAATTTCGAAAAACAAGAGCTCCAATCACATCCAACAGATCACGTGTCTAAAAAAAGGCAACGATTCAGTTACAAGTAGCTATTACTATCTAAAAACGAAAAAAGGGAATCAATACACAAGAGTACAAAAGACAGTCTGATGTATTTTTTATACTGTAGAAGAGAAAGGCTTCTTTACGATAACAGGGGGGAAAAAACACGTAATTCTAGACCAGAATTGTAAAAGATAGATTGCCCTTGTTCCTGGCCGTAACACCTAAAGTGCTTCAGATATTTAGCTCCATTCTGCAATTACTTCGTACTTTTATCTATTATCTCTATTTTCACCAAGGCGGCTGTCGACGAAACTTTTTATCACTTTGTAATTAAGGACAAATCGAATGGATTAGGGTTAATCTAATAAAACTTTTAAATTACCTTCAATAGATAATGACAAAGGGCCAAGTTGACACAATTGCTCAGGATTTCCTGAGATAAAAACTGATTTGATGGCTTCTTTCGATGCTGCTAATTAACTCAATTGACAATAACATGACAAACTTATTTACACATGTCGTTTTTCTATCTAAGTTTTCTTTTTTTTTTGCTATGCTGTGACATTTAGTTCTTTTTTCTTTCAGTAAATGTACAAGAGTTGAGGAAATTGAATTGATATTGGATATTTGAAATGTATCACATGAAAATATCTTTAGGCTGGCTTACTTTTTTTATAAATTAGATAAGCATCGACCGAAATGATTTGCAGAGCTTACCGCTAGACGTAGAGCTACGAAATTTGGTATAACGACTTTTTGGGCAGGAAATTCTCCTTAATTTTCTTTATTTAATGTTATACTGTGACATTAAGTTCTTTGTTTATTTCAGTGAATGTACGAAGTTCTGAAAGTTAAATTGATACTATGCATTACATCAAAATATTTTTTTAGACTGGCTTTCCATAAATTATAGTATCTAAATTCGATCGAAACGATTTACAAAGCTTACTGCTGGACGTAGAGCTACGAAATTTGCTATATAACCACTTTTTGGGCAGAAAATGCTCTCTAGTTTTCTTTGTTTTATACTATATACTCTGACATTATGTTCTTTTTGCCTTCAGAAAATGTGAAAAAGCTGTGGAAATTTAATTGATACTGTGTATTTGAAATACATTAGATCGTAATATCTTCAGACTGGCTTACTTTTTATAAATTAGATAACATAAAAATCGATTAAAACGATTTACATGGCTTAGTGTTAGATGTAATGCTACGAAATTTGGTATACCAATTTTGGGGCAGAAAATGCTTTATAGAAAATGAGTTTTCAAAATTTTTTAATCACATTTTTAAATAATTAAAAAGTTAAATGAAATTTTAACGGTTTTCCACAGTTAAAACAATATACACTCAAGAGCCAAAACATTATGACCACCCTTACATTTTGCAATGAACTCGCCTGGATGAAGCGTAAGGCACGTGATCAGATGGAAGTGGTATTTAACTGCTGCTGGAGAGTCTGAAGAATCATTCTTTCACTTACTTCTGTGTGTGATGGGAAAGGCTGCGGTTCTAAGTGACTTTGATAGAGGGCAGATTGTAATGTCTCGGAACAAGTATTTCCGAAACTGCACGACCCGTGGGTTGTGCGCGATCTACAGTTGTTAGTACTTATGCAAAGTGGATGAATGACGGTGAAAGCAGCAATAGACGACATGGTGTTGGACGCCCACACGCTATCAAAGAAAAAGGTCGTCGGAGACTGTCTCGCATGGTGAAGCAAAACCGGAGCCAGACAGTGGCTCAGCTGACAGCCCAATACAATGCAGGGCCAAGTAGAATAGTATCGGAGCACACTGTTCAGCGGACACTGTTGGATATGGGGCTACGCAGCAAACGTCCCACTCATGTGCCTTTGCTGACCAAGCGTCATCGCCAACTGCGGCTGCGCCGGACCCGGAAACATCGCGACTGGTCCATGGATCAGTGGGAGAGAGTTGTCTGGTCAGATGAATCATGGTTTGTCATGCATCACGCCGATGGCCGTGTCAGGATACGCCGTCTTCCAGGCGAACAGTTGCACCCTCAATGTACAGTAGGTCATACACAGGCCGGTGGTGGCGGTATTATGCTTTGGGGGACGTTCTCTTGGGCCTCTCTGGGACCAGCGGTTGTGGTAGAGCATACCATGAATGCTACAGGGTATCTGAGCATCATTGCGGACTAGTTGAACCTTTACATGGGCCTCTGTTTTTCCAGCTGGAAATGGAATGTTCCAACAGAACAACGCCCCGTGTCATAAGGCTAAAATTGTGTTGGAGTGGTTCCAGGGAACATGATGCTGAATTCCAGTTAATGTCCTGGCCACCTAACTCACCGGATATCAATCCGATAGAACACCTTTGGGATGACATGGGACGGCAGCTCAGAGTTCAAAGATCACCAATTCGCAATATCAAGGATTTGCGTGACCGTTGCTTAAACATTTGGTACAATCTGTCTCCGGCCATCTACCAATGACTTGTGGCATCTATGCCAAGGTGGATTGAAGCTGTGTTGAGCGCCAAAGGTGGGCCAACTCATTATTGACAGGTGGTCATAATGTTTGGGCTCTTGAGTGTATTTTTACCATTTTTCTAATGTATTGCTTAGCAATCTGTTTAGTTGTGCAGACGGTTTTCTCAATATAACTTTTAATTAAGAAATATGCAAAATTTCATTTTAAAAACTTTAATTTTCGAAACTTTTCTTCACATTTCTGAATAAAATTTAATGAAGTTATTTCATATTTTGCATTATTTGGATATATTAATATGTAAACTTGATTCAGAAGTGGAGGCGAAATAAAACGAATAAAATTATAAATGCACAGACAAAAAATTAAAAAATGCTTTTTTAAAAATCATAATAATGATTTTATGCTTGCATTATTTCTGTAAATTCTGTGATGTAGAAATCCTCAAGCACAGACTACAAGAGCTGATGAAACTAAATCTGACGAAACTATTTTAACCAACTTAAGATTTAAGTTTTTAGGGTATACGAAATCATATTCGTTTGTAAATTTAACTAGCAATTGTTATAAATTGATGCAATATTTAATCAATACGTCTGTTACCTAACTTCGTTTGTAATATGATTTTTATTTATTTGATTTCGATTCTTACATTTTCTCAATTAATTTTGAACAATTTAATAATTGATCAATAAAAACTATTTTTTAATTACATTTTTGGCATGAAGAAAACAAGGAAGGAAACAAGTTTAGTAAAGAGATATAATTAAAAACAACTCTACTGAACAATTAATTTAAGTAAAAGAATAACTTTCAAATTAAAAGTTTTATTACATTATCCTGCATGATAATTTGGCACTTAATCTAGATCAATTACCTTCGATTTCCGTATATTGCAAACAGGATATATTTTAAAATTTGCATACCAACATTTTCCATGGAATCCACAAATTTATTCATTTTTAAAGCCTATTTGGCACATCTCGTTAGAAAAAAAGCAACGGCATGGTTATTAATAATGGGCTATCGATTTTTAAAAACTTTTCTAAGGCTTTTGTAAGTAAATACCTTAATAAATAAGGTGGCTTTGGCAGTTGAGAAAGTTTAATTGAAAAGCAATTCATCTTTCTCTGCGGCTTACTTTTCTGACATGTTTTCTGATAAGCATTAAAATTATTTCTTTTTAAAAATTCTTAGGTTATTCTTATGAAATAGATAGCTATGTAACATTGAATATGACATAAGATTTCGCTTCATGGGAAACAGTGCATTTAGAATATTATTTACATATGATATACATAGAATCTTAATACATAGAATGATTTACGAACCATTGAATTAATGTTTAAAATGCAAAAATAAACTTTTTTAATGTTAGATCTGGTAACATTTGCTCTGCACTACTAAATTTTGCATTAAGACAGAAGGGATTTACATAAAATGTATTGATTTCCATTTCGTTTCTATTACTTTACAGATTCCATCAGTCGGAGTAGATTTGCGGTTAGAAAGAATTCATTTCAATGGATCAAAGGCACAAAAGACCGTAGATTAAAACTTTCAATATAGGGTCAAGTTTTATTACACTTAAACAAAAATCAGTGAAACTAGCGAGTATTATATATACATTATTTATATATTCTCGTATATACATTACTTATACTTTACCCACTAATTAACCCAATACTTTCTCGTTGTATATTTTGCACATCAGAAAATAAAAAAGGAACGCATTAGGCAAATAGGCCTCGGATGAGATCGCTGGTGGGACATCTAACTCATAGGGAGTGGGGATTAAAAAATTCAATTTCCTGAATATTGACGATAGAAAAATTAACCAAGTTAGGCGAATTAGGTTTTCATTAAGACGAATACCTTCTGTATTGAAATTTTTTCGATAACTGCAGATACTTAGGAATTGGGGCTAATAAGGGATTTTCAACTTCATCTATTTTAAAGTGCCCTGCTGGCATGGTTTTAGAATCTGGCCTTCGGGATTTAGTTTTGTCAGCAATAACGATCATTTGTATACCATATTTTGAACTCAGTTGTAAAAAAGAAAAGCTCTCAAAATTCAAACTCTACTTTTTACAGTACCAAAGAAGCACAAAATGTGATTATACGAGGAAGTCGAGGGGAGATTTATTCTCGAGGATTTATTTCACAGAAGCAACTATTATAAGATTGTACTTTTGTACCAAATTTTACAGAGATAGAAACTAATTTCAGAATCTTATTTAACAACTATTGTTGAAGTAATTTTATTTCTATGGCTATTGTCTGCATAAGTGAATCATGCTACTTCCTTTTAGATAGATGGACTTTTAAGATTCATGCTATTTTTTCTTGCATTCTTCGGATTCCTTTATAAAAGTTACACAGCTGTTTTGAAAAAAGAAAAGAAAAACAATTTATTTTAGACTGAGTTTGTTCCGTGGCAATTGTTTCTAGCCCTCATTGTTTACACCCGGAAGGAAATGCAAAAGCGAACCTTTTGTCTTAAAGGTTAGAGGTGAAGAAAGGAGGTTGTTTGAGTGCTATAAGTACTTACAACCCGCATCTGTTTTCACTTAAGCACTTTAAGTCTCACGAAACTCGATTGAACAGGAAGAATACGGTGTCCGGAACTCGTGCTGTGAACTGGAGTGCCATCGAAAGAGATACAACCAGACATGTGGATTAATGTCGTTCCGCACTTTCTTTTGTATTTTTTTTTGGCACTGAGACTATAAATAGATTATGGAGATTTCGAATTTATGTTTTAAGTTTATTTTGAACAGTTTTATCATTGAGAAATATGAAAGTTTTAGAAGATTTTTTTTTTTCATTTTCTGAAATAAAAAAAAGAAGAAGCCACTGAAGATTTTTGCTATCACCCACTTTTCTTTTAAATGATTTATAATGTATCTCCGCTTTACATAGCTTTGTTGTCTTTTTCCATACCTATTTGATATAAAATTTAAAGTAAAAATAGTAAATGTTTCACTTAATTGTTCGATACTATTTGCAGACCTGATACTACACTGGTGTGCAAAACTTAAGCAAAAGGTATGTTTTTTGCCATAAATTCACGAGAAATCATCTGAGAGACATGAAATTCAGAAATGAGATACAGCATTTTGTTCTGAAAGAATGACGAAAGCATAGTTGCGCAGAAATGAATATAATGCATACAGTATCGAATCAAACAAAAAAAAAAGGCTTTATTGAACTCATAGTATCGTTACACATGATTGTCTGTACAAGAGGAAGAACAGCAAGCAGATGTTCCTTAGTATGGGATATGCCCTCCCCTTACTGCAATGGTTGCTTCGCACCGTCTCCCATACTCAGCACCAGATTGTCCAACAGTTCTTGAGGTAAGAGTGCCCATTCCTCAATCAGCATCTGTTTAAGTTGTTGGGTGTTCCCAGGAGGATGTAATCGTGCCGCAAGGCGTTTCCTCAAAGCATACCACACATGTTCTATCGGATTTAAATCAGGGGAGCACGCCGGCCAATCCATTCGAGTGATATCTTCACTTTCCAGGAGCTCCTCAACAGCATGAGTCCTGTGTGGTCGTGCACTGTCATCCATAAAAACGAAGTCTGATCCAATGGCACCTCGGAACAGACGCACATGGGGAAGGATCACCTCCTGACAATAGCGATTTACAGTTACAGAAACTCTGTCGAAAACGTGGAGCTCAGTCCGCCCGTTCATCATAATGCCTCCCCAGACGATAACTCCAGGACCACCGAAACGGTCTCTTTCCGTGATGTTACTGGGATGAAACCGTGTCCCGACCTCTCTTCAAATCAACTTTCGTTGGGAATCGCTTGTGGCACTAAAACGACTCTCATCTGTAAAGAGGACACGACTCCATTGGTGAGATGTCCAGTTTTTGTGCTCCCTGTACCACTCTAAACGCGGGGGGGAAACTGTCAAAGGGATGTAGCGTTCAGGACAGGCGGGCGAAGAGGCTATCTTTGTGAAGGCGTCTGGACACAGTAAAACGCGACACGTCGCCCAGTTGCTGCACACAGTAGCTGGTTTCGGGTTCTTTTCGCCTGCAGGACGATATGTCGGTCATCCACTGCAGTTGTTTTCCTGGGGCGGCCACCACCAACCTTTTTCACAGCTGTATCTGTGGTTTGAAAGGCTTTCCAAGCGCGCGAAACGACACTTTTGTCGATTCCGAATTCTTCAGCTACACTGGTCACACTACGCCCCATCTCCAGCTTTCCGATCATTCTTCCACGTGTGAAATCATCCAGGTGATTTCTGCTAGCCATATTTCACGAATTAACTCACGTGCACTTGCAGCGAATGTCTTTCATTGCGTCTCCGTCCTTCCTTTTATTGTAGTGTTGAGCTGCGCTCGCCTTCCGCACGTGTTTTGCGTACGCTCACGTCGCCTGTGACGTTCTGTTCCTGATATTTGCATACGCATGACCTTTCTCTTGAATTACGTGTTCATTGTACTGATCGCAAGAACTCCTTTTCTGCAATTTCATGGCTATCTTCTTAAAATTTGCATTGTTGCTTAAGTTTTGCACACCAGTGTATTTGCAGAATTCTCTTTCCGATTTCTGTTTCATCCATTGAACAGCAATTAATGCATCGATCGCTTTGTTGCACATACAGTTTTTCCTTTTATTTCCACCTTTACTACTGACTACGATTTATTTCTACAGCTTTCTTTGAATTGCAACTTTTTGCCTATTCGTTTCGCATATATTTTTTCTCTCTTTTTATTTTCTGGTATACGAAGTATAGTAAAAGTATTGTAATCGTAAAAAGAATCGAACTCGAGTGTTTGACAAATCTCCACGTTTTGAACCTCCCTGCGTTCCAAAAAACACATTTTTGGCATTACGTCTGTGCATCGATCAGTCTGTCTATTTGCAAGCAGAAAACAAACAAACAAAAAAAACTTTGAAATAAATGGATGATATTTAGCTATATACTTTAAACCAATTATGTGTGCATATCAAATTTTGAGAGAAATCCATATAGGCAGGGCCGGCCATCTGGGGGGTGCGGCGGATGCTA
>JAPMOR010017604.1:145773-160422 GCA_026543865.1 Argiope aurantia
AGTTTAATGCAAGTGTGCAACATATTATAAGCATAAAGTACGTTCATTTACCTCATCCACTGAATTAAACTACATATATTAATTTGATAATTCATACTATAAAATGCTTAATATGTTAGATCTAATCATGCCCATGCCAAGGAAGTATTCCTATGGGTACCAAAATTAGATTTCAAAAAAAAAATAGCAGAAAAAAAAGGAAAGCTATATTTCAAAAAGTTATGAGTTTATGAATTAAAGTTATATGTTCTCTTGTCAACGAAGTAATTCTAGAAATGGCTCCGACTTCAGAAGTTACAATTCAAGCTCCAACTGACAAAGAAAGTTTCGCACAAACTACACAACCTTGTAACGAAAGTGTAGAAACTGTGAAATCTCTTTGAAGAAGCATATGTTTATAGAAATATGTTTGAATAAGAAAATAATAACAATAACAAATGTGATCAAAGGCATATAAGTGATTCAAGTTTATGACCAAGCATTATGACTGATAAATTTAGAACTTTTGCTGAGAGTGCTGAAGGTAGACCACTTCCCACCCATTACTACTTTAAAAAAAATGCTAATTGGTGAAATGCAACTTCGAGCTGACTAATTTATTCAAAAAATTCAAAATTCGGTATTTTGTTTTTGCTGTACATTATTTTCCAGCGGAAATGAAAAAATCTATACGATTTATAGATACCTATAATAACTGAAGAACGTTATCAACTGTAATTCAAGATCATGAGAATTCTATTTGTCTCTTAATTCATTTATTGCTTGAAAAGAGTTACTGAAACGACTCAATTTATGTTCGACTATTGATAAAACAAATCAAGTTAATATAAATAAGGAAATGGAATGACTTAAATTACTATTTCAAAGAATTGTAGATGTGATTCTATTTTTAGAATGCAATAATCTTCCACTTCGAGGAAACATCGAATAAATAATAAGAGCGCCTAATAACGGATTTATTTTTAAGTTTATCGAATTATTAAGTAAATACGACTCTATGCTTATGGATCATATAAATACAATAAAAAAAATTCAAAAAATGGAATTGTACATGATTTAGCACATATACCACTAGAAAAAATTATTCTTGCGTTAGGAAATGAAGTTCTTAACAAAATTAAGGATGATACAAAAGCATTCACGTATTACAGTATAAAAAGGGATTCTACTTCTGATATTTTTCATAAAAAACAAACTTCAGTCTTTATTAGGCATGCAGATTTTGAAGAGAAAAGATTAAGTATAGATGAGTCATTTATAGGGTTTATTGAAGTAACTGATGTGACTGGAGAAGGACTGACAAAAGCTCTATTGGAAATATTAAGTGAGCTTGATTTAGATATTATGGATTGTAGAGGGCAGGCATACGACAACGATAGCGACTGATACTGTTATTATACAGACAGAAGATAAATTTAAAAGTATTTCAAATTAGACAATGATATAAAAGCTTTAGAAAAGCATGAATTAGAAAAATGCTCCCAAAATTTTTTAACGTTTTATAATAGCGATGTAGATGCAAACCTAATCCCAATAATTGTTCTGCCACGGAATTTGATTTTGAATGAAAGAGATGTAAATAATGTTCAACACATATTGCAATGTATACTTATTAATAATTATAATGAGTTATTTCTAAATGTATTAATTGCATTAAAAATTTTCTTTACATTGCCAGTTACTATAATAAATGCTGAGCCCTCTTTCAGCAAATTAAAATTAATAAAGAATTGTCTTCGGTCAAGCATATGTGCATAACGCTTAAATGCATTTGTTATACTAAGCATCGAAAAAGAAATTGCAAAAAATTGTAATTCTTCTGAAGTAATTAATAGAAAAAACAATATCACGCGTTAAATAATATATGCAATAGTAATTTGTGTTTGTACTTGTATTTTCTTTCGACTTTTGCAAAAAATGTAGGGCCCCCCGGGTAGTTTCTTGCACCCGGGCCTCTTCATGGAGAAGGCTGACTCTGAATATAGGGAAAATCTATTCGCCCAAACATAAATTAGCAGGATAACTACAAACGAAGAAAACTTAATGGATAAATTCGGGACACAGATTTAACATCTATAGAATAGGCACCTATAAAATTCTGAGTCAAAATCCAAAAAGAGGTTGACGTTCGGTCGACTTGCACCTTCAAAAAATGTAAATGCAATAATTCAAAACATAGCAAACTTGGTATGGAATTTTTTTAGCTGATAGTGTAATTTAGTATCAAATTTTTATTTAAATTTGTAGGAAAATATCTTCTAAAACACAAATTCCATTTTCGCATGCTATTAAACAAATACCAGGGATTAATCGCCAAAACCCTTTCCAAAAATTACATGATATATAAAAGACATAGCCTTAGAAACAACAAAAAAATGTTTTTAATTTTAATTACTTGGATTTCGGAAAGCTGATCTTATCTTAAAGAGCGCGTATGCAACAATTTCATCGAGATATTGATTCTAAATATTAATTTTATGCAAAACTGTCGATTTGTATAAAATATATGCAAACTCTCATCTTGATATTGCAAGCTACGAAGTAATCCAATCATCTATTCATATCTATTGAGTTCTTTGGTTTAAAAAAATCCAAAGAAAGTAAATGCAGGTTTCATTCTACTTTTCCCACCTTATTTCTCAGCGAAAACTCTCATTTAGGCTATTTTCTTGTGTCCCGAGGGATAAAAAAAAACGACCTTTTCAGAGGTCTTAATGGTTCTCTTAACCCAAAAACGGAAGCCATTTCTTCCACTTGATGGTCCTTTCTAATGCCTTTTTGTTTCACCCTTTGCTGTCCAGTAACATCAGAGGATATGATGTTTTATTAGTGAGCGATCTTGGCTGGCCAGTGCCGGGCTGATTAAGGAATGCCATCTTTTATAGTCGAGATAAACGTCTTATTTTGTGTTATTTATCCCCATAATTCAGGTGGTTATGGTTTACATCTAATCGTAAACAGTGATCAGAATGATGATTCAGTAGTAAAATATGTAATGAAAAAAGAAATTAGTGCGCTTGTCTCTAACTGAAAAATGATTGAAAAATTGCTTTTTTTCCCTTGTGTGTATACGATACCGTTTCGTGTAGAAGCAGGTGCCATCTTCAGAATGACCAGATGTTAAAAGAAAGAATAGGGGGGGGGGTTAACCCTTCTTTGCATGATGGAAATTTCAGTTACAACATTTAGTGAACAAAAAATTGTACTCAAAACAGGTGTAGCGTAAATTGGTTGTTGCTGTCAACTTTTTTCACGACTATTGCGTAATAAGAAACGTAGCTGTCAAAAAAATCAGATTGCCCAATCATTATAGCGGGCTTGAACTTGTCATTTCGCTGTCTGTTGCGGTTGGAAGAAACTGCGATTTTTTGAATATTTTTGTATAACTAATCTGAGATTTTTTTGCTAATAAAAGTGATAATGGGTGGAGAAATTTAGAAGAGAGAGACACTGAAGATATCGTACTGAACTCAATGTGTAAATGTGGATGATGATGGATTTATATCATACTGTTTTTTAACTCTTTATATTATATATTTATACTGGAATTTTTTAAAACATTTTTCCTTTAATCTAGAGCATGAATTATATCACCATGATTTATTTCACAAAAAAGACAACAATCATGCAAAGAATTTTTAAGATCTCATGCAATATGTCGTAGAACATTAACGCTTTTAAGTCTGATTTCTCTGCCTTTATATTATTTTTTAAATTTTATTTTTAACTATCACAAAGATAACGCGCTCAAAAAAATAACGTCCCCACTTCAAGTCTTCACAATACGGAATCAAAAATTATATCAAATATTGCTGTAAAAATATACTGAAAATAGTCGTATAAATTGTATAAAACTGGAGAAAAAAACTGTACAGAAAATTCAGTATCGCAGAAAAGCCATATTTTTTTTTTTAAAAAAAGGTGTAAGAATAAATTTTTGATCAGTTATATGTTCCAATGTTATAGAGATAAAACTCAAAATTTTCTTTTAATTTTTAATTAATAATCTAATTCACACTTAAAAATTTTTTTCTTAAGAATCTCGTACTCCCCAATAAAAAAGAACCAACTTCGGTAATTTGTGGTCAATAGAGTGACCTTTAGAACTTTTGGAAAACTTTTCTATCATATGTGTCACATCAGGTGATTTACAAATGATATGCAATAATGTTGATTGAGAGTTTAGGCTCTCATAGAGAGAATGCGTTGATGATGCCACAATTGAAGCAGCGTCGATATTTTTCCGTGTTAAAGGAGTAAATATCTTTTAGCAACAGTAAAAAAATTTCTTTGGCTTGATTTGTTTTATGAAAATGGTTAAGCTACTATCTCATATATCCTGAAAGAATTTAGGATACATTATTGGTTATTTATAGAAGTCAATTTTCTTTCCCATCTATGTATGCAATATAACATTTGGTAAACAAAATTTTATAATGCAATTCTGATGAAAACCTTTTGAAAAATTAGGAATAGAAATTATTATTTAATAAAAGTGCTATTATCTTATACGTCTATTTTCTAGAGAAATACAAAAAAAAAAATCTAGATATAACGATGTATTGGGTTGTTCGGAAAGTAATTTCGTTTTTTTTGTGTGGAAATGAAAGACAGTTTTCGTATAATAAACAAATACTTTATTAAATTATATATTGGCCGTTCTGGTCCAACACATTTTGCCATCTTTCTGGTAGTAGCATAATTCCACGCTCATAAAACTTTTGGTCTCTGCTGCCAAAAAACTGATCGAGGTGGTTTTTGACCTCCTCATTTGAGGTGAAGGTTTTACCGTCTAAAAAATTTAGCGAACCAGTTCTGGCACTGGCGTACTGTCAACACACCTTCTCCATACACATCGGTCCATTTCTTTCTGTCTTGAACAGCATTTTTACCCTTTCTGTAGTAAAACAGTAAGATATGTCGAAAATGCTGCTTATCGCTCTCCATATTTAAAAGGGCACCAACCAAAAACTACTGCGTAGAATAAATTGGAAGTTTTCACACACAAGCCTTGCTACATGAGCTCTCAAAGCATATAAAAATTATTCGACTTAAATGTGAAGTTGGGTGCAAAAAAATACAATTAAATCCTCTGTCGGGAAAAAACGAAATAACTTTCCGAACAACCCAATATTTGAACAGTTGTAAAAACTAATGACTCTTATATGATATATTAAATTCTTTTTTATGGTTATGAAAATATGAGTTTATATTAGGAAATATTTTATTTATTCTTCTAATATGAGGTTAAATAGTATAAAAACAATACATGCAAAAAATACAAAACAATTTTCTATTTAATTTATTTTCAATACTTGAAGAAGCTTTTAATCTTTGAAAAATAATAAAACTAGAAAATAAGTGATATCAGTATAAATGAACTGAAGAAGTTTTAATTTTGCAACTGTAAAGTCTTTTTCATATCAATAATAAATTAATTATAAGAAATTAACAACTGTTTCCTAAAGATTGTCACATACAATGAAGTGTTATCTTTAAGAACCGGTGCTTAGTTACTGTTTTAAAATATCCTTAAAAGCAGAACCAAGCGATTTATGCAAAATTGAATTATTATTTCCAATAATAAAACTATTCCCCCTTGAAAAAGGTTGTTGAAATTCCAAAACATTTCGATAGTTTAGTTTAGTTATAATAACGCCCCGTTGCAAAGCAACACTAGGGCTATTTCGGGATGGCTCTCGTAAGTTTGAACCATGGTCAGATGACGAGGACGTCACCTGAGCTTGCACCCCCTCTACATACCACACCTGTGGGAGGACGTTTGGCCCTGACGGATTTAACGTGCAATAATAACGTTCTTTGGTAGAATAGGGTCTCGAACTTGAAACCCATCGCTCATGAGCCGAGACTCTATCACCGTGGCTAAAACGTTTCTACAAGTTCAGTTTTAAATATAAACTCTTTTTCCACGAAGGCAAACTAGTAAAAATTGTAAGTAGTCCTCACTTTTCTCTAATGATTTTCGGTCTAGTTATACCGATTCTAAAAAATATAATTTTATTAGCTAAAAACTTTTCTAAATTTTCAGATCTAAATCAAAAACTTAAAATTGAAATATTAATGTTACAATTAAACCACTTTTCCGATATTTTTTAAGTAATATTATTTAATGTGCAATTCTGAAAATTTTATTTTATCAATATTTATAAAAATGAAATTCGTAAATAGATTGCTGGTTTCAGAAATTCAAAATATAATTTTTTTGTGATTCTACTCACAAATATTATAAGGAAAAAGGAAAATTTTATTAAAAGTTTGCGGCAATTGATGAAGTATTTAATCTTTTATAAATTAAAACTGTGTTTTCCATTTTTAAGAAAATAAATACATTAAATATACGAATTAATATATATTTAGCATTGCTATTGAATAAAAATATTAGATATTTAAGTCATTTTATTTAATATTTTTCGCTATTAAATGGCTATTCGAAATATTTAATTAAATCTTGAAAGATTCTTTGAATTATTAAAATCTTATACAAAAAAATCAATTCTTTGTTTTTAAAAATTATTCGGTGCAGTCTATACATTAAAAATCGTTTGTTTCTTTTAATATTCTCATTATAAATGAAAATAACATTGCGGAAAATAAAGGAAATTTTTGTGGAATAATATTTTACATTAAAACATATTTGTACTTGAAAATTTTCCAGAATTTTTTTTTGATAAAAAAACCATTTAAAATGTATTCATCTCCAACTGAAAAAGAAATATCGCTTGTGTTAACGTGTAGCAGACGGAACAAGAAAGTTTGTAACATTGCAAAACCTGAAATTCAAAAGAATCGATTTTTAATG
Organism: Argiope aurantia; assembly: GCA_026543865.1. Taxonomy (NCBI): domain Eukaryota; kingdom Metazoa; phylum Arthropoda; class Arachnida; order Araneae; family Araneidae; genus Argiope; species Argiope aurantia. The sequence goes on from JAPMOR010017604.1 coordinate 152,594, forward strand.
CATTTTTCAAGCTAGAGAAAAACATTGAACATTTTTTCCTTCTATGTTTAGACGAATTCGTATTGATTGAATAAAAACAGAAGAATTTCATAGGAAATACCTTGAAAACGTACGCACTTGAGATGTAAAAAAGAAAAACCTTGAAGATTACTAATTGCCAATATAGATCTCGCATGGAAAATAACAAGTATTTTCAAGCAAAATAACAAATAAACATACAAACAACAGCAACAACAACAAAACCCCCACAAATTAGACTAAAGGAAATTGGGTATGTATTTTGAATCTCGTAACTTTGCGGCATGGATTCAAAATTTGAAACAAATTTACAATTCAGATATCAAGAGCACACGTCAAATTTTATTTAGAATCTCGTCACATAACAAACAGTATTCACTTATTTCAATTTTTAAAATTTTACAATTCGGCGAAGAAAAAGAAATTCTTCGTAACTAATAATGAGTTTTTTTCCATCTTTTGTATGAGAAATGGGACAGAATATCCATGCTTATTTCTAAAATAAAGTTAAAATTATCCATTTTTCGTTGCCAAACATTTACTTACAGCATTCCTGTTCCTCTTACAGCATTTTGAAAATTGTGATAGTCCATTTTGCTTCTTAAGTGGAAGTATATCATGTTTTACTTTATTATATACATATGCCTTTTATATACCAATGAATAAACAGATAAGTAGACATGTTAAAATCTGAAACGCATCTGTGATTAGGTGTTAAACCTATGATCTAAATTTCATCCTATCTAGCTTGTTTTGTTATTAATTTATTAAAGTTTCACATGTATACAGATGTATAGATAGTCATCCAGTTGATAGATTTCATCTAACCCTGATAGCAATCTATAGTTTTGATATAAAAATTAAGTACCAAACCTCAACCTTCTTCCTGTTTCTTGCTTCTATTATATAAAGTATGCAGAAAGTATCGTAATCGTCAAAAAATTCGAATTTGAGATTTTGATGAATCTCCAAGTTTTAGATCTCCCTGAATTCGAAAAAACACATTCTTGGACAATATCTGTCTTTCCATTTATATATTTGCCTGTGGCACAGCTAACTCAAAAATACATCAAGGCAGATGGATGAAATTTGGTACATTATCTTTACACCTAATTTACATAAACATAACTACTTTGATTTAAATTAAGATTGGAACAATTATCCTAGAGTGCTGCATTAAGAACTTCCGTGTGAATATTTAAACTGATGGACTACTTTAAGACTATCCCTGCGATCATACAAACATTTGATAAATTCTTTGAGAAGTAAAATATGATTTACGAAACATTCAAAATGATTTGAGACAAGAAAGAAACGGTCATGTCATTTTGACCAATAACTAAATGGATGGAATAACTGAATACTATCGAGTTTTTCAAAATTCTGAATCGCAAGTCTGAGAATATTTAAGCCTTATTAACCAATTTAATTCTTCCTAAATTCACATGCACATCGAATTTTCTGTATAATCTGGTCTAAATTCAAGTATCTCCAATCGCACAGCCGCATATCTTGCACGTACCTGGTATAGATAGATTTTTATTTAATTTAGTTAAGTTTTGATCCTCGAGAACTATTTAGGAAATGGACCTTTCAATTTTGAAATATGATCAGGTAACGAGGATGAACATGAGATCCAATAAGCATCGGACCTTTCTAGAAATCGGATCACGAATTCGCTCCTCTACAGCAACGAAGTTAATTCCGTGCCAAGAGATTTTACAGGCCCATCGATATAAAATGAAACAATATTAAACAATTGTTTAAAATTCCAAATATGATTTCCTGACCTAATGTACGAATAAATGGAATAAAAACAATTTTAAACATATATTTTTGTTTATGTGCCGAAAAGTGTAATCACTTAAAATTTATTTTGTATTTTTATGTTTTTAATTTGTTATTCATTATTACAATAGTACAGAAACTTAAATTTCTACGAAATACATTCTTTCTTAATTGAACAATCCGATAGTGCCACTATTCTAAAATAAAAATTTATTATATTCAATCAATGCTTTCTATCTTTAATTATTGGTTATTTGATAATTAAGGCCTGAGAACCTTAAAAACGTGTATTATTATCTAGAATACGTAAATGTAGAAGATTTCAAAACTAGCATGCCAGGAAAAATAGATATGATAAATAAATTTATTGCAAAATTCTGTTTTTACATACAAATATGAAAAAAAAAAAATCATTTTAAATAAAAACTTTATGTAGAAAACATCAAGCATGTAAGAATGATATTCCTTAGATTTGTCCAAGAACTATTAACTATTAAGCCAATGAAATTGCAAAAGCACTAAATTCTTTCGTTTTGCAACATTTTTAGCAATGAAACAAAAGCGAATAGTCAGTAAAAAGTAATGTTTTGCTACTTCACGTCATGCTACAGAGCGTTGACTTTAACATCGAATTTAAGGGAATTTAAATTGCAAACCACGTACTCGAGAAAATAAATTGACTGAAAAACATATAAATATTCCAAATAACACCCTTTGCATTCAACAGGAATCTCTCAACTGGGGGCAAAACTAATCTTCACAGTATACCAGTAAACAGTATGCAGAAAACATAAAAGTTTCTCGAAATTTATTACCAGAGCACACTTTATACCGGTAATAAAATGCTACAAAATATCATCAAGTGAACGCTTGTATGCACACGCTTGACGTGGATTGTAGAGACAACGGTACGAAATATACGACAAGGCAACCGAATTCTTGAACCCCAGAATCCTGGCTCCCCTCCTGTTCCTCTTATTGCTCGTTTCCATGGCAACAAAAGAGGATGGAGAGACTTTGAATGGATGGTGATGATCCAGAAGGATTCCACTCACATCAATTGAAGAAGAGGATGAAGAAGGGAGGAGGAGGAGGTGGGCTTTCATGAGTGATTGTATAAACTGAAAAGACCACTGATTCTCGAAGAAATCTCCGTCATTAAGTGTGTAGAGGGGACAGGGAAGTGAAAATTAGCCCTGAGGACGAATCAAATACCTTCAAGTTATTAATTCAAGTGCTTGGTGAATTAATGAGTGTGTATTGCAAGATGTTTGTATCTGAAAACGTGCCCAACATCAGATTTCTGTTTTGTTCGTTGAAAAAAAGAATGGAGTGTACATGCCAAATATAGACATAATGATTCAAAGATGTTGTTGAGAAAGTTGTGAAAGCCTGCTTTGAAAATACTTGTAAATAAAATACTAGTCATTTTGGCGATGATTATTGTTTAAAGACATCATTTCAACTCACACTGATATTTAAATATAATTGTAAAGAATTTTTTAAATAAATTAAATACCTACTTTTGCAAATGAGTGTGCCAACTGGAAAGATTATTGATACTCGAAGCAAATAGCAAATTATCTTTTAAAATGTACGAATTATTAAGTGCTTAGTGAATTAATGCATTGTGTGTGGGCTGCAAGATGGCTGTGCGTGAAATCGTGCCCACTATCGAGTTTTCTGTCTTTTTAGTGAATAAAATAATTAACTACAAGCTAAATATAGACTTAATTATTTGAAAAATTTGAGAAAGTTCTGAGACTATATTTGCACTTTCATTCACATTTGAATGCAGGTGATATGAAACGCTTTAAATAATTGTAATAACATTGTTTAAATATTGTTTGTCATTTTATTAGAAACAATCATCGTTAAATTTGGAATGCTATTTCTATGTCATGATTTCTAAAGCGAGGTCGTTTCTGTTTCGTTCGAGAAGAATATGAGTAGAAATAAGAAACACGAAGCGATTATTTTTAAGTAAGAAACAGTTAATGTAAAAAATGGTAGTAGAAATATTTGAAATCATTCAGAATAAGATTTAAAAACGAGGAATTATTTTTGAAATATACGAATTCTGCAAAACTCAACAACAAAAATGTTGTTGAATTCACTTTATATCACGTTTTTCCTTTGATAGAGAAAATCGATAATTGAACTTTTAGTTGGGAGCTGACATGAAAAGTATTAAATACAAAATAAAGGAAGAAAAAAGTAACACAGTAATATAAAAGTTTTACACAGATATATTTCCTAGAATAATGTGACCTAAAGAAGGGGAATTAAATTTAAAAGTCCAATTGAAAGAAAGAAAGAAAAAAAACTGAAAAATAAATAAATAAGAATAAAAGAAAAGGGTAACTATTGAAATACATCCTATAAAACTATTTACAAATATCTTCTACATACAGGCTAACAGCTTTAATCAATTCATAGGATCAGTTTAATATCTTAAGGTATAAATTTTCAAGAAAAAAGAAAAGCTAATAGTTACACACACACACACCTTTATTATAACACACCTATTATATATATATATATATATATATATAATTTTAACAAATTTAACACAAATAGCAACACAGTTTGAAACAAATTTGCAAGGTGCATATATATATTATCAGACAGTAAGGTTATTTCATTACTATTTTTAATAAAGATTTTATTTAAATAGTTTAAGTAGCACGAAAGTGGTCTCTCTGATAATTTAACGCATATCATTTAGTTAAGACGCTATCCCCCTTTCCCCGCATAAAATTGTGGACAGTGGAAAGATCGTTACGAGTTTTAAGATATTGTTTTTTCACATATGAGATTTTTCTGCTTCATCGTATGGTAAAGAAAATTAACTGTAATTAACTGCATGCGACTGGCGACCAATAGCTACGAAACATCGATCTTTAGTATGATCTACCTATTTTACTGAATCTAGTTTCCGATTTTGGTGATTGTTTTTTGTATTTTAAAAATAATATACTGAAATTATGTAGTTAAAACCAATTTGCAGGAAAGAAACTTATAGAAAGTTCTGGGTAAATTATGTAAGATGAAGTAAGAAGCGTCATCTGAAGACGGTCAGTGTTTTTATCAGAGTCTATTTGAGTGACGGTGACGAATTCAGATTTCAGTATTAAATCTGCATAAAAGACAAAGTTCCTCTGTGTGTGTTTTCTATAGACTAAAAACTACTTCAGAGATCTAATTTAAATTATGCATACAGATGTATTGAGGCATACAGATGGATTCTAGAAAGTTTTATGATAATTATCCAAATGGTTATTTCTTTTATTGACTAAATACTGATTTTCGTGCCTTTACAGTTCGTGCGAATCTTTTTATTTCTTTTCACACGCCGATGGAGAATAGCTGTAGATTCTTTTCCCACACCAATGAGGCAAGGCCTCTGATAGCGCGTGGAAAGTTGCTCGCGCATGCGCAATTTGTTAAACTATTTTTTCTGCGTATAGAGTTTTAAACGCTAATGTTTAATGCTTTTTTTTCCACTCCAAAAAATAAAACTTTGAAACATATTTCGCCTAACGTTTCAAAGAAAAATATTTTTTGATGCTTTATGCGCTGAAAAACTAAACATTGTTAATTAATCGATCTTTGATATATACTTTTGAATTAAATTAAAAATAAAATAAAGAAAATTAAAAATTCCTAATCTAATTTTCATGGCCTTTAAAGACGTGAAAAATTAAAATCTGTTTTTACGAATGTGCAGTGTGCTATTTACATTCTGACTTATAACGAGAACGATACATTTTATGAAGTGTCTTAATGTTTGGCCGCGATCCAAAAAATATCTAATGTCTTGAAAGTTTCTTAATGTTCAATACTGATTGCAATGATTTTGCAGCTGCATCTCTCTCTGTCAAAACATTTTTAATTATTTTTTTATTTGATGAAATATTAATTGTAATCCCATATCATTTTCTCTTATTTCACTGACATAAATATCACGGAGTTAATTTGAATGATTTTGTATAATAAATCGATATTATCATTTTATTAAAACGTTCGAATGTGTATTAAAAATGTTTATTATACGTATTAAATGTTTAAAAGTGTATTATATATATATCAAAAACATTTACAGATACAATTGCACTGATCTCGAGCAGATCTGGGTATAGCATCTAGTTGGATTATTATTTTAGTTGCATCAGGAAGTCCTTGAATAAATATTTGAAATAAGACCTTGAAGCAAAAGCATTTAACCCTTGCATACGAATTCAGTTTACTTTCTAATTATATAATACCTTCTATTTGGGGCAAATATTATTATTTTATTTCCTATAAAAATATAATGGCATTTGTGATAATGATGCATTTTTAAGTAATTTTTGAATTTTAAATTACTTAATATTTCCAATTCACTGCAGATTAAAAATTAAAAATTCAATAATTGATGCGAGAATCAGATAAATCATCGTATAGTAAGGGGTTAACGAATAGTTGAAAGGGTGTCCATTTAATTGAAATCATTCCTTGCTATATTATATATTTCAATTATGTGGATTTTTATTACTACCATCTTGACTAACAGTTTGGAAACTTAAAATTAAATCCATAATGAAGACTAGAAGATGGATAATTTTGTAATCATTTGGCGGAATTTTACAATGGGACTTTTTAAAAATTTTGACAAAAGAAAAATATGCCAAAACTTTAACACCCCGTCATTATTTTGAGTAATAAAAAATAAATACTCAACTCATTATAATGAGTAGAATCAATTGGATAAATACTCAACTCATTATAATGAGTAGAATCAATTGGATAAATATTCAACTCATTTCGATGAATATAACTTACTAAAACGAATTCTTAAAGAATTTGATTAATAAAAATTGCAACTGCTATTTAAACATGTAACTGCTATTAATTTAAAAATTTTGTTGTTGGATTTGCATTAATAAAGAAATTAAGTGCAGTTGCATTACTTTTTTATGTTTAATCCTATAAAAATCTTCGATGTTTTGAATTAGTTTCCAGCAAATGGTTCAGAGATTCAAAATGCATAAAGGACTGCAAATAATATTTATTTATGAAATATTTTACAGACAATTTTATTAATTTATTAAAAGGAAATTAATTTTTTTTAAATCAGAAGTTTGGAGATTAAAATAAAAATAGAGAAAAAGTGAATTACTAAAAATTATCTCATGAGAAGTATTTATGTTAAGTCTCATAAAGTCACGAACTAAAATAATTGACAATAATTAATAATAATAAATCATTTCTTAAACACAAAAATTCATAAGCAAAAAAAAAAAAGGTGAATATTCTGTGAAGATATTTAAAATTCCACTTGGTGATTTTCTATCAGTATTTCATGCTTTCACACTTATTGTTTTGATACCTAAAAGCAGAAGAACTCTTATTTTCTAGAAAACAAACAAAAGTACATCAACATTTTTATGAATTTATTACATAAAAATAGATTTTTGAAAGATTCAAAAACGTCATGAAAACATTGGCTGAAATAAAAACCAGTCGACTGTTACATACAAGCTCCTCGAAATGAACTTTCATTTAGAACTTTTCCACTTTCGATCTTAGAAAAGGAGTGGGAAAAAATCAATAGATCAATCTACAGCAGCTGCGACCATTTCCTGCTCCATAACTTCTTCGAACGAAAATACTCGTCCATAAGGATATCACATGACACACGTGCATCCAATAAGAATGCAACCACGACACACGCCTTCGGAAGGAAAAAGAAGGAATGTAAACTGATCTCCCGATCCAGCGAAATTTGAACAAAGAGCTTTTTTAATTGCATGCGTTTTGAACAGCGAAGAAAAATGATTAGTTTGATAGGTCGTGCTGTTTTGAAATGACTAAAAGAAATCGCTTATTGATTAAGAATGAGAGCAATACATTTATTTTGAGTAATTGAGCAGCGATTTTGTGTTCATCATCAGAGGCGGAATTTTGAATAGGCAGCTGCCTAGGGCCGCAAAAAAAACTAATTAACGCATATATATATATATATATATATATATATATAT
>JAPMOR010017604.1:165791-206736 GCA_026543865.1 Argiope aurantia
TATATATATATATATATAATCAACCTCTCATAATCTAATCGTATGTCTGTTGCAGATCATAAATTTCTGTATCATTGTAAGGTTTAGCTGTTTGTGTTTTGTAGTTATCGGGCTCATAAGTACTCGGACAATAAGACAGATAGGCTACCTGTCTTATTGTCCGAGTATTCTTCTAAATTTGATAGAATTCTGTAAACGTGGTGCAAAAAAACAAACACATGCCTTATTTCAACAATCTGTCTAAAAGGGTTTTCCGTTATTGTGTGGGCAGCACGAAAAAATATGAACTTCGGTGAAGGTTGAACATCATGTCAATTTGACTATTATCTATACACGGCAATTTTTAAGCATGCGGATTGAGAAAGGCTTTTTTTTTCTCGAGAATATCATGGGATATTAATGAAAATTTGTAACTACAATACAATATACTGTGTGGCCAAATTATGACCACTCGACAGTTTTATTCAAAATGAGCTATCGCGTCACCGCTAGAGGGTGAGATAGCTACAAAAAGGGAATGCAAGGCGAGTGAACCACCAATTGCACTGTGTTATGAGCGGAGATATGGGCAAAAAACGTGACTTCACTGAGTTTGAAAGTGGGATGATTGTAGGCGCTCGAAGCGTCGTAACCAGTATCAGCAAAACGGCTGCTCTTGTGAACTGTTCGAGAGCAGCAGTTATTAGTGTGTACAGAGAGTGGACTACCAAGCAGAAAACCGGGTCTCAACGCCAGGCTACTACTACTACTACTGTGGTCGTCACAGGCTACTAAATGCTCGAGCTGAAAGGAAACTTGCCAGAGTTGTCCACTCCAACAGAAGAGAAACAGTACGTCAAATAGCAGGGAATCTTAATGAAGGAACAACTGCGAACGTCTCTGATGGCACGCTACACAATATTTTGGGCACGCCACTGATCAAAACGGTTTGCATTTTAATTCAAAATAACAAAGTTCCCTATGAAGAATTACGAACAAACGCGAGTGATCGGACGTCGCGATGCGCATATTCCCATTCCCTACCCTATTTCATACATGGGGAAAAAAAATCGGACAATATCATTGGTTCGTGCCGTCGCGCACTCTGCAAAGAGAGTATGACGTCATTATATGCGAACTTCGAAATAGTTTCAGTTCTTATTGTTAGAATTGTACTTCGTAATTCATGCTTTTTATAGACGTGCCAACATTTTAATGAATTAAACGTAAAGCTTCAAGGCACAAATAAAACAATTATCTCATGATGGATCTCATTCGCGCTTTTGACGCTAAACTGCATGTTTTCAGAAACGGTATTATTACAAGAAACTGCAAGTGCTTCCCAAACTTTAAAAAAAAATAATCAAAGATTTAGATGTACATGAGAAACCAGATGAAGAAAAAGTTATTGAGAAATTTATTTCTGTAATTGATTCTTCAATCAAGGAATTTTCACAATTCAAAGAATTATTGGAAATACTAAAGTTTTTTATGTTCCCTGATGTGACTTAATTTGATAGACTGAACTTGTCCCAATTCGATTGACTGGATATTGAAAGATTTGAAATGCAACTGATTAAATTCCAGTCTAGTTCAATATGGATTCAAAAATTTATTGAAACAAGGGAAAAGTTGGAATTGATTGAAACAGAAAGGTTAAGAAGCAACATAAGTACAAATGTCAATAATGAAATCTTTGAAACATGGAATTCGATTCCAGAGACATTTAACTGTTTGGAGAAGCTGGCTCATGCTATTTTAACCCTATTTTCATCTACCTCTGCCTGCGAGTCATTATTTTCAGAGATGAATAACATTAAAGACTCGCTTAGAATCCGTTTGGCAGATGACTCCAATCCAGCGTGCATTCTGCGAAAAGCAACATCTTGCAATCCTAATATAAGTTATTTGTCATCTAATCTGCAACAAAAGAAGTCACACCAACGTTACTTTAGTTTGAATTACACGTATTACTAAAACATTTATTCCTATATAATGCAAAATGTATTCTTGCATAGTATATAAAGAGTTTTTAGTTGTTAGCACTTAATTTTATTATTTTTCCAATAATTGACATTCAAAATTATTTGACTGCATGTCTGTACTTCATTCAACATTTCTTTAGAAAAAATGGCACGTTGATAGCCCTGGTATAGACTATGGGAGCTGACGACCTGTTCGAAAGTCTCTGCTGTCAGGCTTGAACAAGAGCAGACGTCTCCAATTTGCAAAGGCGCATAACGATTGGACAGTACATGACTGGAAAAGGGTCATGTGGTCTGATGAATCGCGTTTTCAACTACACCATGCAGATGGAAAGGCTCGGATATGGCGAAAGCAGCACGAAAGCATGGATCCCAACTGCATTGCCACAACACGTCAAGCTGGCGGAGGTAATATTATGGTTTGGGGAATGTTTTCTTGGCATTGGTTTGGTTCTTTGATTACTGTGGAACAACGTCTGAATATCCAAAGATATTTAGGTGTTCTTGAGGATCAAGTACATCCTATTGTGTTAATAGTATACCCTTCCGGGGATAGATACTTTCTGCAAGACAATGCTCCTTGCCATACAGCTGGTATTATCGTCAGATGGTTCGAAGAGCATGACGCTGACTTTACCTATCTTTGTTGGCCCTCACAATCATCAGATCTTATTTCTGTTGAGAATTTATGGGATGAGATCGAACGGGGCATCACACAGCTGGATCCATTGCCATTCAATCAGAAGGAACTGGAAAGTGCAGTTCATCGGATATGGGGTCAAATTTCTCCTTCACCTTCCAACATCTCACAGAATCTATGCCAAGAAAAATACGAGCAGTATTACGGGCTAAAGGTGGTCCAACACTGTATTGAGGGGGTGGTCATAATAATTCGGCCATTCAGTGTATATTAAGCATTCAAGAAATGTTTGGGAACTATGAAGAATATATGAAACAAAACGGAGAACTTCCACATACTAACGTGAGGTCTTTTATTAAAATAATTTTGCAGATCAGGCAGTTAAGGAAGAAAATGTACCACCGAGGATATCCATGCCATCAGGAATTAACGCTGACGAATTTTTTGGAGGATGCAAGAAAAAATAATAGTAGTAATAATTATTATTAATAAAATAATAATAGCTGCACATTCATCTAGAGATAATGAATTGACAGCATTCTTGAAAACAATGAATACAAATGTCATATTACATTTTAATACAATTTGCTAAGCTGTTGAAAGTTTTTGACTAAGACTTATCAACCATTGGAATTCTTTTCTAATAGATAAATAAATATTGCATTTTTCCTTTCTCATACGCAAGAGGCCGCGGTGGCCTGGTGGTAAGGTCTCGGCTTGTGAGCCGTAGGGTTTCAGGTTCGTGACTTGATTCCACCGAAGAGCCGTCGTGTAAGGGGGACTGTTGTACGTTAAATCCGTCAGACCAAACGTCCTCCCGCTGGTATGGTGCGGTGTAGAGAGGGGGTGCCAGCTCAGGTGTCGTCCTTGTCATATGACCGTGGTTCAAAATTACGAGGTCCGTCCCAAAATAGCCCTAGTGTTGCTTTACAACGGGACGTTAATATAACTAAACTAAACTTCTCATACGCAAAGTATAGAAAAAGTATTGTAATCGTTGTAATTGTAAAAATAAAAAAAAAAGAAAAGAAAAAAAATGAATTCGAGCTCTTTTGACAAATTTCCACATTTTAGAACCTCCTGAGTTCGAAAAACACATTTTTGACAGTAAATCCTTTTGTCTGCCTGTCTGTGACAAAGGTATATCAAGAATGCCTTGATTTAGGCGGTAGAAATTGGGTATGCGGGCTTAATAAAAAATTTGTAAATTTCTAACACATTTTGAGTAAACTCCGTTTCTGAGGAAGTCTGTCTGTCCGTTGTTCGAGTATAAATGAACAAAGTGAAGAGAGCTGGGTAGTTAATATTTGGCACACTGAATTAACATCTATAGTATACACACTTATGGAATTCTCAGCCAGATCTTAGAAGGGGATGACTGTCTACTGGTCTGTACTTTCAGAAATATGCAAACACGATATCTTAAAAACGGAATGATTTAATATCACATTTGGTATGAGATTTTGAGACTACAAGTATAATTTTCTATCAATCTACTGAGAATAACGTGTTTAAAACCCAAATTCAATTTTTGAATACTTTAAATGTATGCCAGTGATTAATCGCCAATAAACTCGCCAAGAATTGTACGATAGACTCAGTAAAAATGCTAAATTCACGTCGAAGGTTAATATTTCGCAACTATTGTACATAAAACGTAACAGGGTGATTATGAATGAATATCGCAACAGAAATATTGGCAGGAATGTTAAAATCAAGCAAAACACGGCGCGACTTTGTTGTTCAAAATTTGTTTAAATTTTCAACTGTTATTTATAATTTTCGATGAACAACATGGTCGTACTGTGTTTTCTTTTCTTTTAACATTCCTGCAAAGTTGAGATATTCATTTATGATCACCCAGTATTATAATTAAAGAAAAGTATGCATAGATTCTTCTAGGACATCTGTAGCAATTTTTGAATCATAATTATCTTGAACTGCAAGCCGATAAATTTCAAATCAAATTAAACAGAAGAAAAAATTGATAATGCGAGAACATAATAAGAAAGAAAGTAAACTCAGAGATCTCGATATGGTTATCGAAACAAAGTGGTCTTTATTTATTTACATGCTCTGAATTTTAAAACGCTATCAGCAAGATTTATGTTGCAGTTCCGCATCGAGTTTATTAAACTTTTATCAACTACTTCCGCATTTAGTTTAAAAATGTACCATTCGTGATTAATAGTTAATAAATTTGAGCAAGCTGTTATCGTCATTCATCATTTATAAGACGAGGAGGAAATGCTAAAATGCATTTAAAAAATACATAAATCTAGTGACAGTAGCTTTTATGTCGAATAAATAAGTAGAAGAGAACAGATTGTAAAATGGAGTCATTCATTGGCGTTGAAATAAGGAAATATAAAACTAAATTTATGCACTTAGCATTCAATGCCAATTAATATGATTCTCATTAACTCTGACAGCAAAACAAATTTAAAACTTTTCTGTCACAAATTATATTTATAGAAGAATCCATCAGATTCACCAGTTTAAAAATTATTCATTAAATTAAAAATGTTAATGTAATTCGTCGATCGAGATATGAATTTTAGTTTGGTACTGTCGGTTTACCTACTAACTGTTGCATTAAAATTGAATAAAAATAGTTTTAAGAACAGAAACTTTTACTTTCTTGAGAACAAAGTATACAAACAGAAAATATTGCAATAGTCGAAAAATTCGAACTCGAGATTTCGACCCATTTTTATGTTTTAGCTTTTATCTCTGTCCGAAATTTAAATTTTTGACATTTTGTTTCTTTCTATCTGAGAAATGATAACTTAAAATGAGTCGAATAAAATTTGGTACTCGGTCTTTAAACCAAATATGTAAATTTCTGTCAAATTTTAAAGAAATTTATTAAAAGGAATTATGCCCTTGTATCCGTCTGAAAGCACCAAATATGATAATTACAAAATATGAAGCGTAAGATGGCATAAATTTGGTACATCTGAAGCATATGAACATTTGGATTTACCATCTGAAGTAGAGATCTTTTTCTAATTTGGTACAATCTCCCTCAGCACGTCGACTATGTGTTAGTCTGCACATTTATTTGCATGCAAACGTGATAACGCAAAAATGCGATGATTTAATTAAATTTAAAAAACTTGTATATGATCTTACTACTAAAATTGACGCTCTGTATTAATTTTTTTTCAATCTGTCTATAAAAAGGTGCCAAACCACCAAGAATGGTTTCCCGAAAACTATTTTGTATATTCTCTAACAAACATGTTTTCTCAAAGTACGTCTTGTATGGCTTTCGCACATAATTCTAATGAAATATTTACATTTGGTGTGAATTTATCATTTTTATTGAATTTATCGGTGATCCTTGGCAAGTGTTTTTGCGATTCATCCTGTCACACGGTTAATAAAATCCTAAAATTGAATTTGTGTTTTTGACGCGTTTTTACCACCAGATTGAAACAAAAATTTGACACAGAACTATAGGTTTAGTCATAAAATCACATGTTAGTTTTGATTAATTTAAGCCAACGCGTTTTTCAATTACCACGTTTACATGCTTCTGAAAGTACAGATGGACAGACGGTCAACCAATTTTTGGGGTACTAAATTTTATCCATCTAGATGTCTTCATTTGTAGTTATCGTGTAAACTTACATTCGAATAGCAGACAGATAGTAAACCTTTTGGCGAATTTAGCTCAAAAGTTGGTAAATGCAAACTATTTGCACTATATATGTCAAATATACTGAATTTTATTTATTTAGCTTCCTTAATTTTGTAGCTATCGCGTTAACTTGCATTCGAACAGCTGGACAGACAGCCTTCCTCTGTATAGATTTTGTCCAAAATTGGATACAAATCTAGAAATTTGTGTAAAGATCGTATACCGATGCGTTTTATCAGTCTCGCTCAAAGCGGATTTGAGTTATTTTTAACACAAATAGACAAACATAATGTCACGAAAGTGTTTTCGAAGTTCGAAACACGGAGATAAGCTGAAATATTAAGCTCGATTTTTTAAATTATTTAAATACTTTCTCTATACTTTGTATTCGAGAAATTAGTTAAGCATATTGAATTTTCTTCATTGAAATTAGAAGGAAAAACGTTCATGTGAAGAACTCTGAAAATAAAAATTTGGGCACTTGTGGCTTATACGACGTTGCTCAAGATACCCAATTTTTAAGATAAGAGGCGAAGAAGGTGGTGGAGGAGGAGGAGGGAAACATCATTATTGGCGGTAAAGAGGAAGCTTTGAAGATACATCTCTTCCAAATTTAATTATGCATTAAAATGTTTTTAGTTAAATTAAAAAACAACAACTTTTGTTTTTGATTTGTAATTTAGAATTGAAAATACATGAAATCTTGAAATGTTTTTCTTCCGCAACAGCAGAGGGCGCTAGCAAATTAATTAAATAAATTCTAAAATATGGTCATTTAGTACTCACAAGCGTGTAAAAAAGCCAAAACTTTAATACACTGGGAAATCAATTTCAAATTCCATTCTTTACAATCATCAACTAAGTCAGGTAAAATAAAAATGTCAAAGAATCTATTTATGCCTTCGCTACTGATTTCTGATGGCATTTATTAAGCAGAATCAATAGATTAGAAGAATATAAATAATATTGTATTTAACGAAGAAAAAATAATAACTGTTATTCTATATCGTTTGGAAAGAAAAAAATAACAAAGCAAGAATAAAAACTAACAACGCTAATTAAAATGAATATATGATGCCAAAAAAAAAAAATACAATTAATTGCTACCATACAGAAATATAATACAAGAAATTTACAAATGAGGAATCTTGAGTATCCGGTCTAATGTGACAGGCAGGCAGGCTAACAAAAAAGCCGGATAGATCGGAGTTCTATGAACTCATTTTTTTGCCCACCAACACCAGAAGACTAAGTTTTTTTTTGCCGAAATTCACTATTCATTATATTTTATTATAATATGTATTTTCTCACTTGTGAACTCAATATGAACTTCACAGCGACCTTGTGAATCGTAGAAACAGTTGCCGGTAATGTGTCGAGTTAAAACAGAAGGCTCTGTACTGGTAGTTTATACATGTCTATATACTGTACTGCATGTTTCAAGAATTTATTTGAGAAAAAAATAAGTTACGTGAAATAAACTTTCCACATTTTAGCATAAATTCTTTAATGCCTGACTTAAATGCAGGAAACTTAAACAAAACATTAATTTAAGCAAATATGTAAGAAAATTTATTCACACTCGTCTTATTTTTAACTGATAAATGATATACAGATATGAAGAGATAAGAGTCAAAATTCATAGTTTTTAGTTCTTGGGGGAAAAACTAGGTTGAATAGTACGGAAGTCGGATAGTTGCGAACCGCATACTCGGAAGTGTACAATGCAACAATTTCATGTTAAAGAGCCTGATTATCAAAATAAACAAATAATAATAATAATCTGTTTAAGTAAATATTATGATGAATCACAAACGACTGAGAATATATATTTATGAGAAAAAACGGGTATCACCTTTATATTCAACACACTTCCACTAGTTAAATTTATGGTAACCTCAGGCTTATGATGAAATGTACATTTACTTTCCCATATTTGGATGACATTGCTTAAAATATCGTCTTTATCTCTATACAAATTATTAAGTTTCGAATTGCACGTGACGCAGAATTTCTACGAGAGCGCGATTTGAATTGCCTTTGACGTTGAAGTTAATACATTCAGCTTTGGTCGCCTAAGCGGAAAGGACGCGTCGGGAATTCAATTGCAAACACCTCGGGGCTATTCTGCCGGCGTATTCGATTAAGATAACGACTGAATGATCGCTGAACTCGTTCAGGGACTAGGTAACAGGGGTTACACCATCGAAACTCGAGGCGATTCCATAAATATTTATGGTAACTAAGCATTACCTGTGAATTTTCCGAATGCCGTTAAGTTCTAATTCCAGCCTTTTGCTCAGAGAAATTGAAATATTACCCAGCTACATTGGTTTGAAATAATAATGATTATTAAACTAGTTACTAAATTTAGCTTATTCTCCGATTCTTTTGCAAATAAATTACAATTTACTTCATTTCAATTTTTCAATTTACTTCTTGTTATTACTTTACTTTCAATTCTTAATTACAATTCACTTAAATGGCTAATTCGTATTTCAATATCAGTTATTATTTTCTCTACTTAATAAATATGCACTTTTAAATTAACCAGTTTCAACTGGCATTTACCATCATTAGAGAGATTTTGAAGTCAAAGTGATATCATTTTGAATCCCTCCCCCCCTCCTTGATTTGTTTTCATCAATACAAGAGCTTTGAAAGATATCTTAAATATAAATTTTATTTTTGAAATCTCAATATATTTTAAATGTTTTTATTATGTATCTATAAGAAAGTTTTTTTTCAAAGGATTTTTCTACCACAAAACTAAATAAGAAACAATGGAAAGACCATTTTTTCTTCTTTAAAAATTAAATTGGGTTTTAACGGATTAAAATAATCGCTAATATAATTTTATAAAAATTGCATATTCTTCTGATTTTAATATTGTTTCCAATATTTCAATTCCATTCCTATGTCATTATCATTAATACAATTGCGCTACTGAATTGCTGGAGAATATAAATCAATTTTACGTTCTTAGACTTGCCATTTATTTGCCCAATAAACTGTATTTCAGTTTTTTAAAATTTCGAATACGACATCATGTAAATATTTTTTACTATATAGAGTATAAAATAAAGATACTAACCAAAATTTTGTACCAAATTCGTAAAACGATTGACCACCTGTTGTTCTGTACATTCGCGTCCATGTGAACGCCACAATTAGTCATTAACTCAATGACTTAAATCAATAAAATTCGGTGTGTTATCTTGCGATTAAACTATAGCTTTATGTCAAATTTTGGTGTCAGTTTGCGACAAGAAGTCATCAAAAATACATTTTCTCGCAAATGATTCCTCAAAAATGCTAGATTTGCTCCGAAGACATGTATTTAGTAGCTATCGTTCACCATTGCCATGTTAGATATTTGGGGCTTTACAAATGGTCCTCAATTTTTTGCTGAATAAGGGGAATAAGATCTTTGTTGTAGAGTATGCGAGAAAATATCGGAGAGACCACTTTGCAGTTGATTTATAAATTATAATACAAAGCTTTCAGAGACAAATTATACAGGATAAAATAATTTTTAGGGTTTTCAGACATAGCGCACTGATTTTCCGTTAAACCACACTGTTACTTTAAAATTCAAGTTAAAAAATTAAGACATTTGAGATATTATGATATTACGTGAAGCCAACCTATATAAAATACAAGGGGTGATCCAAAAAAAGTTTACAAGGCAAAGGCAAAATGTTTTATCAACAATCGACACAGGATAAAAATGGTAATTAAGAGATATATGTGGCGATCACTTCTCTACATAATCACCGAACCTATTGAGGTGCATTTATCATACCGCTGAACCAATTTGTTTAACCCGTCTTGGTAATAATCAAGTCCCTGGCTATTGAACCAGTTCTCAGCAACTTTTTGAACATCACCGTCTGATATGAACCTTGTTTCGGATAAGTGTTACTTCATTGCCAGGAAAGGGAAATAGTCCCTGGGAGCCAAATCGGGACTGTATGGGGGGTTCCAGACCTCCCACCTAAACGTTTCCAGCAATCTCTCTGCCCGTTTCAAAAGAATGACACCATTTCGCCTCCTGTTGTCTACCCATTGCTACGCCCCTATACACTTCAGCGATTTGTCTGTGAATGTCCAATGGGGACACATTCTTGGCCCATAGAAATCGTATCACGGCTCGCACTTCTGCGCGAGACCACTTCTCTAGACGTCTTGCCATTACTGTTGCTGTTTCAGGTCTCAGCACTAATACTATCTGCTGGAACAACCGGTCTAAGACAACTAGCACCATCTGTCTCCACTCTGGGTAACAATATTCCCATCCACAATTTCAACTTTCTAAATGCTGCTGCTTGTAAACTTTTTTTTTTGGATTACTACTCGTACTTAACTTTGGCTAAGTTAATCTATAACTTGAAACAGATTGAAGTCAATAATTTCTCATACGATTTTCAATAATTGGTAAAACTCACGATAATTGCATTCTGACACCCATAAAAGTGGGAGATATAACGTTTCGTTGCTCCAAAGGTGGTTGTATTATATGCCCTGATTTGTTGTTTGTTTGCGATATTCTTCTATTTAATCAAAGTCAAGACAAATAAATATTGTAAATTATGAATGACTATCTTATGAAAGAAATATCAGCAAAGAAATGTTATTAGTTATAAGTGGTCCTCTTGTTTGTGTTCTTTTAGGGGAAAAAAAAATTCAAGCTTTACATATTCTTTTATTGACGAGGATGGAAATACTTAAATTGGACGGAAGCTACTAAATAACATTTTAATCCTGGCTCTTCAAGAATGATGACCGTTTCCTAAGTAGAGTGTGCAACACCAGCATCTATCCCAATTCATCAGCTCACCACAAAGAAGTATTGCCAATCACAAATATTTTTTTGTTTATAATCTGTCTTGACAATTTTGTGTCACCATTTCGCTGAGCATTTATTTTCAATAAAATAAGAAAATATTGTCCAGTTTAGCGACAATTTGTCGGTAAAGTAGACAGGCATCAAAGCACCCCAGAAAACCGCAAGAGGGGATCAAAGGGGGAACGCGTGGCCCGTCTGAAGATTCTCCGGTCGTAGGAACGCCGCTTAAGAAAGCAGCTAGCAGAGGATGATTACGAGGGGCACATAATTGTTTCGACATAATATACCTAGAAAGTAGTAGGAGGGGGTCCGACATCTCTTCAAAGAAAATATTAAAATCCGGGAAACTGACTACTAGTATAGCTGGATAGTGAATGAACAGTCAGTTATTCTAATCTTGTTATACTGCTATATTCGGTGCAAACGGGATGGCCGGATGCACTAAATGCCTGTCCATCTGTCTGGCTGTGACAAGGATAAAAATGCTTAGAAATAGATAGATGAAATTTCATATACAGTCTTAAAACCAAATTTATAAATTTCTATCAAATTTTGAGAAAAATACGTATTTAGGAATCAGTTTGGCTGTCCGAATGTACGTTAACGCGTTAACGGTAAAACAAAGAGAGTCAAATTGATAAAATTTAATACACAGACTTAACATAAACGTATAGTGTAAACAAAATTGAACATCTGTCAAATTTTGAGTCAAATACAACAAGTGATAATTTAGAAATACAAGGGCTTAAATATGTCAAATCTGTTAAGGGCTTTTATGACAACAAGTCTAGTTTTGTGTCGCATTTTCAATCGCTTGGCATAAATGCGGCTAACACAAATTTGATTTTCGTATACTATTGACAGTGTGCTAAGGAGTATTTGACGAGAAATTTGTCAAGGATCACAACATGAATTCAGTAAAAGACTAAGTTCGCAGGAAAAGTCAATATTTCGTAATTAGTGTACACCAATGCCATGCCAAGCGTATTCTGAGATAATATCTTTATCAGAGAATATGCGGACAGTTTTGGAAAGACCACACTCATCGGTTAGTATGAAAATGCAAGTGTGTTTTAAAACATGTATCACCATTATTTATCAAAAATGATTATACATAATCTTTTTTATTTATTTTTAAATTTCATACTTTTACGATTTTTCTCCAGCCTTATCCATATTTATTATATTAACATACTTCAAACACAAATTCGATTTCCAGATACTATTAATGGCATTTTCATTCCAGAAGCTAAGGAAAAGCTAAAGCTAAATTCGTAGCAAAGGTTAATATTTCGTAACTATTGTACATCAATGCCATCTCTTTGGTATAGCACATTTAATTGAGAATATGCGAGAAAGTTTGGGAAGACTATTTCCGTTGGTTAGTATATATATGAAAAGGTATTCACACAATATATTTCGTAACTGTTTATTACAATGCCATGCACGACACTCTGTGGGATAATATCTTTATTACAGAGTTTGCGAGAAAATTTTGTGGTGATAGTTTCCTATTGGTTAATATACAAATGAAAGTGCATTTTAAAACATGTATTATTATTAATATTTAATCTTTATTCATCAAAATAATTATAAATAAATTTTAATTTATTTTTAAAATTTATACTTTTACGATTTTGCACCAACCTTATCCATATTTATTATATTAACGTATTTCAAACACAACTTCAATTTTCGGATACTATTAATGGCATGTTTATTCCATGAGCTAAGGAAACGTTAAAGATAAATTCAGTGTAAAAGTTAACATTTCGTAGCTGTAGTTCACAATGCATTCAAGACACTCTGCAGGATAAAACTTTTATCAGAGAGTATGCGAAAAATTTTCGGAGAGACCACTGCCGCTGGTTATCATACAAATAAAAGTGTGTTTCGAAACATGTATTATTATTATTATTATTATTTAATCTTTGATTATACATAATTTTTAATTTATTTCTGAATCTGACACATTTATGATTTTACAACAAACTTATCTATATTTATTATATTATTACATATTTATATATATTATTTTCTGTTATTCAATATGTTAAAGAAAGTGTGCTGTAAAATGTGTGTTGTTATTAATACATTTTTTTCTTTTTCTATCCAGTGAAATAGTGTTTAAACAAATACTAATAGGCATTATTACATTATTACATATTTATATATATTACTTTCTGTTATTTAATGTGTTAAAGAAAGTGTGCTTTAAAATATTTGTTGTTATTAATACATTTTTTTCTTTTTCTATCCAGTGAAATAGTGTTTAAACAAATACTAATATGCATTATTACATTATTACATATTTATATATATTACTTTCTGCTATTTAATGTACTAAAGAAAGTGTACTTTAAAACATATGGTTTTATTAATACTTTTCTATTTTTTTCTGTCCAGTAAAATAATGTTAAAACAAATGTTAATATAAAACTAAAACCATTGAGGTGAATATTGGGCCCCCTAAAAAGAAAAACCGAGAGTTAGGAACGGATTGAACGCAGTTGAGTCAACTTTTCTTGTCCATAATGCAATGGCGTCGCCTCGTCAGCGTTTTCGCTACGAGTATTCTTCCTAGGAAATTTTTCTAAGGCTTCGGCATGCGACGGAATGCCGTGGAGAGGAAGGAAAACACCAAGACGAAAAGATAAAATGTCGGTGAAAAAAAAAAGTCGAGTCCGTGAAATAAAAGCAATCCAGCCAGATGCTCGGGAGCAAAAAAGTTCAGTGTTTTTCTCGTTCAATGAACGCGTTCATCCTTTTGGTTTGGGAAGGAATTTTTTTCTGGTTAGGAACTGGAAATAGGGAAAAATAAAAGAAATAGTGAAGAAATAGTTCGACAGAATAGTTGGAAGAAAGAAAAAAGGAAAAAAAAAAATCCGAAAGGGGACTGTATTTTCATTTGTTAGATATTTTTTAAGCCTTGGAAAATAAATGACCCTGCTTTCGTCTGATTGATGTTGATACAAGAATCTGAGGTGGATATTTTTTAAAAATTGTCGAAGAAAATTTGTTTGAAGACTTTTTTTGTTTTATTGGAGATGTTACAGTAAAACATTTTCTCTGAAATTAAGGTAGAAGTTTCCCTTTTCAGGCACGCAAGGAAAATTTCTTTCTCTTAATCTTTTTTTTTTCAGTCTCGGTCGCATTTCGTTTGTAAAATTACTACTCAAGCCCTTTATGCGCAATTTTTCTCTCACTCTCTTTTTTGAAATCATAAGAATACACGTATATAAAAAACAAAGAATGATAATGATACTTTAATTAATTATAAAGTCAATATGAATTAAATATATTTATCTACATGCTTGTAATGAAATTTCAAATTAAGATGATTTCCTAAAATTTCTTAGTTATTTTTATTTTCTAATGTTTTGTAGTCCAATAGATATAATTGCTCTTATTGCTTATTAGAGCCCAAAGTCTAAGAAGTAACAATTAATGTAGAAGTTCTTGGTTTCATGTATACATTTTATTAGGTTTTTAAAATTGAGCAAACATTTTTTATGTGCCATCGATGTATTCAGCTTGTAAAAAGTTCAACCCAAGTCAAGATGTAGTATCATAATCATACTATTCACAACGTTACATTTTTTTTTTCTTTTTATTGTTATATATGTTATAATTTTAAAAAGTTTTTCAAATGAAAAGGGCTTAATGGTAAAAAAATCTGTTGAAATTTATATTCTTAATTACAAGCCCTTTTGATAATGTTAGAAAAACAGTAGGTTTACATTAGAATAGAACATCAAAATAAGTTTCTTTTAAATGCTAAAATACTCAAATTCAAAATGAATAAAAAACGAGATTGAATTTTTAGAAAATTTAACTTCTTCGGATAAGTAAACAATAAATATTCAAATAAAACTCTATTTCAAAGTAGTATTGTATAAAAAAGGTTTAATCTCCTTTTTATAAAACAGGATTATTATTAAAAAAGTAAAGAAGCACAAATAGAAGAAGCATGATGAAAAATATATATTATTTTTTCCTACTTAATATTATAAATTCAAAGCTCTTGAGATATTGAAAAATAAAGCATTAGATCTCCGAATGAACAAGATATAATTATTTTCACATTTGAAATGTTTCAATTCGACGAATAGCTCAGTGGGAATGAAAAAGTTTTTAAAAACATATCCTGTGAATGTTATATAAATATTTTGCCATTGAAAACATCAACGTAAAGGAAATTAAAAATAAGAATTAAAGCATTGAAACAAATAAACGGGAATGCAGAAACATTTTTTAAATGCATCCTACAAACATAATTTGGGATGTAAATCATTTGCCGCTAAAACATTAACTAAACGGAAATTAAAGGCAAGAACTGCAGCATTGGAATTGTTTTGGAAATCGTTAAATGCACACAGCAAAATATATAATTTATGTGAAATTGGCGTCAGCACAACTCATTTCCCATCACTGACGCCTAATTTTCACTCATTTCATTCGACTGTCTTCTCAGGTTAGTTTTTAAAAAATAACTTCCACTGGAGCATTTTATATTTAGCAAGTCTTAATTTTATAAATCAGTATTATTAGAATCTTTATTTCTGCAAAACATTATTCATTTGGAAAAAATTTATGTTTGTTTTTCTTAATGAAATTTTTTTTGTCAAAATCTTAAATTTTGATCTGACATCCATCGTTTCTTTAGGAAAAGCAAAAATAATTGATATTCACTTGTAAAATATTCATGCTTCCACACAAGCCTAAATATATGAGTTTTCTTTCAGAAAAATGCATTGAGCAGATATTGAAAGCTACATATTTAACATTGTTAACAAACTCATTTAATGCTGCAGTAAAACAACAGAAATAAATTTAAAAATATTTTAAACATTTATATTTCTTCACTGGTAATAATAAAAAATTATTTTGGAAGGTAATTTTCCGATACACAAACCACAACTCCTGAATTTTCTGATGAATTTATTTGTGTTTGTATTGAGAATGGGCTTACTAATATTTTACCTTTTTTATAGATATACGACAATATGTTACCCAGTATTATGTATGGATTTCAAAATGCATCGAATACTGCTAAATTCAAAAAATACATGAGCTTTTTATAAATTTTCCAAAAGCTACCTATTTATACCAGGTCCTATTTAAAAAAATGTACCATGGGAATAACTAATCATAATCATCTTTATAAGTTACTGCTTATGCTCTACTTATACTGTAGTGTATGTGTGAACTTCGGGATTACAAGCATTCAAAGCTTCCCATCACGAGTTTAAGATGTCGAGATTTTTTCGATTGCAAGAAGATTGCTTACAAAATATTTCTTTAATTGCCAATTCATTTCAAGCTTTACATCTATTAGATACACTATATCAATATCAGAAATTAAAAAAAATCTTTCATAATGGCAAACAATCATAATTGAAAAATGCATAAATTTTTAATTAGACATTTGGAAGGCTAAGTTTTGGTGCTTCATCTTGATAGTATGGCGGATTTTAGACTCCTTCTCGGATCAAACTACATGTCAAAATATATTAAGGTCTTCTACAACCAGCTTATATTCTGATCTCGAGAAATATGAATTTTTATTAAATGACGAGTTTTGATTAAAGACACCGACTTCCAAGTTCCGAAAAAGTGCAATAACGAAGGAACTTATGGAAGAGGCAAAACATTGACCCACAATCTGTATTTACATCTTTGCATGAATGAAGGCAGAAAAGGATAGTAAAGCTTCGAAGCAGTGAAACAAAGTAACTACTTCGAAGGAAGCACCGTATAAAAAAGATTTACATATTCTTTATCCTCTGCGATAATATAAATAGCAAAAAATTTTCAACGGAGAATTAAACTAAAAATAAATTTTTCTTGTATTATATAAGGAAAAATAAAGAAATTTAGCAGAATTTTAGTTTATTTCTATTAAAAAATGCAAGCTATTGAATTCAGTTTACAAGTGCTATTTTACCACGTATATTGTGATAAAGAAATACAATTTTTTAAAATCTTCC
Organism: Argiope aurantia; assembly: GCA_026543865.1. Classification (NCBI taxonomy): domain Eukaryota; kingdom Metazoa; phylum Arthropoda; class Arachnida; order Araneae; family Araneidae; genus Argiope; species Argiope aurantia. Next base: position 182,881 of record JAPMOR010017604.1, read on the forward strand.
ACTTTAAGTAGGAATTAAGTCTTCATATATTTAAAAAAAGAAGATGAAAGAAAAAAAAACTCTTCTTGGAAAAGCAACCATTTGAAGTTTATTTTGTAAATAAATTGGTATAATATAATAAATAAAGACATTTAAATAACTTTTGAAATATTAAAGAGTCAAATTTAAGATTCTGTATAGAAATCGGTATTTTATTAATTTTTTCTAAACTGTGAATTCTTGAAAGAACCTCATATACTTATATAAGTCTTATTTATTTTCGAGAGCACTTGTTTCCCTTAACTTAGGCGCTGAAGCAAGATAAAGCTAGGAAAACATTCTATTACTAACTTTTTTTGAAAATTTAAAAGATTCAGAAACGAAATTGATAAATAAATAAATAAAATAATTTTTAGAATAATCTTTTATTAGTGTCAAAAAAAAAAAAATAATGTTTTTATTTTAATTAATTTCATTTTTAATTCCAAAAAATAGTTTTTATTTTAATTAATTCTACTTTTTAATCTTGAATTTATAATTCAATACGACAAATATGACTGTATAATCAAACTAGTTATTTTTATATTTGCTAACAGGAAACATCACAAGTATGGATTCAAATCTACAAGTATGGAATAAATTAAGTTCTGAAAATAGTAAAATAAGGTATTATCTTAAGAGTTTATAAATATGAAGAATTTAAAACTGTAACTAACCAGAAAGTAAATGAAATATCAGTTTCAATTTTTCGTCTTTATAAACAAAACAAAAAATGAGCCAAGTTAAATAAAAGTGAGTAAAAACTATCCAGTTAAAAAAAAATGTCTGATCTCGCTAGCATTGAATGTAAACGAAAGAAAAAAAATATTAGTGTTCATTAAATAAAATAATAAAAGATTTCTAACACGAACATTCTGGATGCTTTCTTGATCTTATTACCCGTTGAAATTCTAATCCGAAATGTTTCGTTTCAGAAGAGATTATATGAAATCGAACTTTGCTTGTGGGCAATAGAAATCTGCAGATCAAAGACACGTGCAATGATTTGCCTTCAGAAGATAAGACGACATTAATTACAGCAGCATATGTTAGGATTAATCTTTGACGAGGACACGTCATTATCTGAAACACACACTCAAGGAAAAAAGTGATCATTCCGATGGATTTTGCACGAGCACATTGCGAAATCATTCGTATCATCTACTTTTTATTCACTCATAACAGTACCGAGTGCAAGAAAGTAAAAGAAATTGAAAGATTCGTATTGGTATTTTATCATTTTCTGTGAAGCTAAAAAAATTTGAATTACACTAAACTAATTCTTTTGCATAAAATTATTATTTCATTCCTTATTATTTTAATGGAAACGCGCAAGAAAATAAAAGAAATTGAAATATTTGCATTTCATATTTTATCATTTCCAGTGAAGCTAAAGAAGTTTGAGTATGACTAAATTTGTTCATTCGTATAAAACTATTATTTCATTTCTTTTTGTTTTTAATGGAAACGTGCAATAAAACAAAATTAAAAAATTGAAAGATTTGTATTCCTATTTTATCATTTCCTGTGGAGCTAAAATTTTTTGAATTTGACTAAATTACTTCATTTGTATATAACTATTATTTCATTTCTTATTTTTTAAAGCTACAGATTTCTTTTTTTTATCATTTTTGTCTCGCGAAAATACAGAAAAGAAAGTGTTATAATTATCGGTAAATTTTAGTGAGAGATTTCGATAAAAGTTCTACATCTAGTAAATTCTCAAAGTCGAAAAATCTATTTTGTAACTAGAACTCTCAGCTAACTCGATATCTGACTAAATATAAAAAGTTAAGTGATGAAAAATGATAAGCGGTTTTAACGCGATAATTTCAATAAAATTCTGGAATATCTATTGTTGCATCTATAACTATTCTATTTGCTGATTTCTATAAAATTTTAAACAGAATCCTGAAGTGGGAAAAGTAAGTATCTTTGTTCTTTTGATAACTTAACAACGCCTCGAACAATGTACATGAAAGTTAACAAACGGTTTGATTTCAACAATTATAGATACGCATAACGCTTTGGTCCAGATCAGTCAGTGAGTGACTATAAATCGATTTGCTTCAGATATTGCAATAATGCATACAAAAATAAATAAATCAAAGAGCCATATGGATGAGATTTTATGTAAGGTTTTATTGCTACAATTGCAAATAAGTATAGTTCAAGTTAGTCAGTGGTTTGACTGCAGATTCATTTGTTCCTGTTATTACACATATGAAAACGATTTATTTAAAAGGCAATATCTTAGATGGGGAAATATTAGTATATGATCTCAACACCAGCATTTTAAATTTATTTCAAATTTTGGGTCCAAACAATCAGTAGAGGGTTTCGAAATCCGTGCCCGATTCTCTTCAATATAATTCAAAGTTGAAAGAAACGTCGTATTGTGCCAGCAGATAAGAAAGCTATAGAAGAAAAGACCTAGAAGGTATTTATGAATATAAATATGTTATTTCATTTCATATTGTTACGAAATTTCTGCCGGGGTTCGTTTGGATAGTGGGAGTGATATGGTGTGGAGAACGCTCAATAATCAGGCAGAAGTAGAATAAAAACAACGACGTTTATTTACACGAAGACACACAGGACAGCACAAAAGCGACAGCTATATACAGCACAGAAGACGATTATCTCCACCCGAGACGTGTAGCATACAATAGCACACACAGCAGCATACAACCAGAACCTACTGCAGACAGTAGCGCACAGCTAAGTTCAGCACTAGCTTGCCTCAATCGCTTCCGACTCCTCCGTCTTCTACTTCTCCGACTCTGGCTCGGATTACTGACTTCTTCGCGCTGCTCTCGAACTCGGACTACTGGCTTTTCCGCTCCGTCTTCGGACTACTCCGTCGTCTTCGACTACTGGCTTCGTCGTCTCCTTTGGCAGCGGCGGTCGCTTCCTTTTATAGGTCTCAGGAGGCGGAGCTAGAAGCCTCTCAACCAATCAGGAACGTTCGAGGCGTATCTCGGTTCCTACTGGACGGATCGGGAAAATTCTCGAAGTTTCGGGTATTATCTATTTTGGCGCCAAAGTCGCCAAATTGGTCGCCAAGTCGCCAAATGGTCGCCAAGTTTGTCGCCAAGCTCTGGGACCTCCGACGCGCTAGTCCCATTCAGATGACTGTAAAACTTTCTTTCTATTGATGGAACAAACTATGCTGGGAAGCCGAATTGCAGGTTTGTAACAATATCATGATTTTTTTTAGTTAGGGTTTCATTTTGTAGATTTCGTGCTCTAATTCCAATATTATTATTTCTTCTTATTTTTTATACAGATGTGTATGAAAACACATTAGAGCAAATGCGTACTCCAATGACAATACAATTAGAACAATTCCAAATACAATTAGAGAAATATCCATTCATTTGTGAAAAAAAAATTGTGACGAATGCTGTACGAGAAAATGAATGTATTACAATTCTTAATGTCTTTCTGGAAATAAAATATACAGTGGCTTCGAGAAAACACTTTACCTCCTTCTTTTAGTATTTATTTTCTTCTTATATGTAGGACAAACCAAGGCTCAGCTCCCGTATACGGCCTCCGCCAAATTGGCGAGAAATTTGGCGATAAACGGTAATTTCTGGTTGCCGTTATCGGCATATGTATTCTTCTTTATGGTCACCTTAAACCTTAGAACATATTCAGTATTTTTATGTGTTTTTATAAAGAGCAGCTCATATATACAGCTATTAACTTTTATAAACTATGCTTTTAAAATGAAAAAAATATCAATGTTTTCATAAGAACATATTCAGCATAAAATTAAGAAATCATTTTTAAAAATCGGAGCAAAAAATAATTTCGTCATCATCATTTAATATTAATTTTGAGCATTTCATTATACTTAAAAGAAAGTGAGCATTTCATCATGCTCCATTATACTTATAATTAAACAAATCTTTTCATTTGGATCTTTATCATAAATATTTCAATACCCCCCCCCCCCCTCGACTTACGCTCGTGTATTTTGTCAGTCCTAGGATTAAGCCTAACATGGCTTCAAAAATTAGCAATATTTATCTGAATTATTTAAAATAAAAAAGGGGGCAGCGCCACCCCCTGACTTATAGTCTAGTGCATTTTGTCAGTCTTAGAAATAAGCTTCAAAATTTCCGGTTAAGAATCACAACATCCAAAACACGCATTATTGGCGACTTCTTGGCGAAAAAAATGGCACCACTAGGCCGTATACGGGAGCTGCTCTCAAACCAATATGAACGTTCTGCATTCAAAACTTTTCTGTACAAAGGAGAATTGCTGCATTTATTTGAAACATGCATAGTTCATGAGATGTTTTATTCAGGTATTGATTGCAAGCATCTCGGGTGTTTAATATGGGCTCTTTTTGTTGCAAAGCATGCATGAATTGTGTAACACAGTTCTTTTTTGCAATCTGTAGAATGTGTGTCGATGCCGGCAGCTGCAAGTTTCCATTTTAAAATAAAGATGTTGCCTTATCACATTTTCTTATAAAAAAAAAGGAAAAAAAAAATCTCAATGCCACATCACCACTTTGTTGGAAAGGTCATTCAGCTGTCATAAATAAAATAAAGACTTATTACTTTGATCATTATAATTCCAGGTTCTCCAGTAAGGGTATTTGCAATACTATGTTTAACAATCATTTAAGGACTCTAAAAACCCTATCATTATTATGACAATACTACTACTAATAATATCACTTCGCCAGAAACATGTTAGAAAAATTTCGTGACGGTCTCTGTTATCTAGGCACTATTTTATTTATTTATGTGTGCACACTATCACATTCAGAGTAGCCCCTTTATTCGACAAAGTAGACTTTATGCCTCTTCCATGGCATGTTCCACAATGAGATTCTCGTCACATTCCAACATATATTTTATTGCACACCTCCTTCATGATTTGTGATAATATTGCAGTAAATAAACCGTACCATGCGCAATGTCTCTATGGCATATTTGTTGAATTTCAAGAGCGTCTTTTGCCCATCTAGGAATCGAAAAAATGGTACAACACGTGATCTCAGCGCAGGAAACTGTACAGCTTCCGGTATGAAGCTTCCGGTTCGATATCACTCTCATATCGATGCTACCTGTGATTTGTGTGCGGCAAACTAATTTAACTTTTTTTTTATCAGATGATTTTATAAATACATAAGAAATGATAAAAAAAAAAGAAAAGAAAATTGAGATGCATAAATTGTACCTCAGCGATAAACTAAGTCCAAATTTCTTACCTTTGTTGTTCTTATTGTATTTAAAAAATTCTGGTCACATTTGTGAAAAAATATAGATAAAAAAATTGGTTTCAAAAATGAAACACATATTAAGTTATACAACCTTTTGGAAGTTTCCTTAATTCTCTTGTAAAATGTCTAAATTCTTATTCCTGATAATTTACCTCTGATGTGTGGAAATGAAGTGAGTTAGAAAAGTTTGATGTTTAAAAGTTTAAAAGTTTGATGTTTTAATGTAAATTCATTAACGCGTCCCTTGAATTTACAGTATCTTAAGTTTAATAATCCATTATTCCCTAATGTAAACTCAACAAAACTTTTTCATAGGACAATTCTTTTTTCTGCGTTAAATCTGATAAAACCATAGCAATAGCTATTTTTCTTTCAATTTAATAATTTGCATTAAATGTAAAATGTTGTGTAATATTTTATCTGACAGGCGCAAGAGCAGTGCGTCTTACAGTGCAACAAGTGACGCGTTATGATACGAGTAATTACATTGACCCTATGATTGTGACGTTCACACAAATTGATAGTATTTCCAAATATTCAACTAGGTAAACATAGACTTACCACTCGAGATGCGGATCCTTCTCTATGGAAGAATCGTCTGAACGCTGACGCCAGGATTGCCGTGTAGTGGAGGGTCGGACCCTCGGTCAGTGCACCGCACAAAGTCTGGCAACAAAGAGCCCCTGAATGAATGGAAAGAGATCGTCCTAGCACACGCAGGTGCCTACATAGCCAGCGGTCAAACACTTCCCGGCGCCAATGGTGTGGTACGGTTGCAGGGGCGGAGAAGCGACGATTCTGGAGCTGGCGGCTCGGATAGCGGTATCTGGAGCTCCGGGTGGGATCCAGTGGTAAGACAGCTAATGGAGGAAAAGAAAATCAGTTTAGATGAGTTAATTCAGTTGAATATGCTTTCCGAAGTTACACGAGGTCTCGTTATTTTAAAATTGTGACGATATCTATGCTGAAATCACACGCTCCGAAATTCCTAACCACTACAGAGAATGGATACTTGGTGCACGATCTAGGCCGAAACCATTCCGGCAGAGTCTCGTTTCTGTCAGTATCCGGCTCTCAACTTTAACTCCAATAGCTCCAATTGTTTGCAACCTTAGTTAGAAGTGATTTATTGAACTAGCTAAAAATATCTTGCTGCGATTTAGAAAGAGTAGCATATTATTATGAAATTTGATTTTAAATTTGGCAGTCGTGACAAAACTTAGTCAGTATTGCAATAAGTCTAAGGATATAGTGCTTGTTGCATGCGCAGATTTTTGGCTGTTTTAAAAGAGAGTCGAGATGACGACGTACATTCCAGCAGATCATTACACTATTCAAATTCATAATAGTTAATCTCTTTAAAGCCAAATGCTTATTGATATTTATGATACGTACTTATATGCAGCATTCTGGACCGTTTTCGACAGATTCTTAGGATAAAAAATGTCTATAAATCTCGAATTTCTTTTATTTTTGTCGTGTTTCAAAATAAAACCACCCTTATGATCATCGTCCTCTTCAGCTGACGAGAGACTCAAAACTATGCATTTGTCCTCCATATTACTTTCTATGTCTCAAAAGGATACGAAAAAATTGGTAAATTAATCCAATAAATCGCCATCACCAACAATAATAACGGCAAATCCCTGATTACTGTTGGTGCATACTCGATGTAAGCTGTTGCGCACATAGAGGGATGTATGAAGAGAATAATGTTTGTTCCAAATTATCAGAGTTCCAAATTTTTAAACATCACATCTCATTTTTTGAAAATCAAAACCATATCTACCCATTTTATCTACGGCACATTGAGTTTTATGTACCGAATAGCACTTGCAAAAGAAACTTTTGCAATGAAAACAAATATACAAAATATAATTTTATCCTTACAACACGTTCTTGCAAAACATGCAAAAATTCATTCAAGATTTTGTCTTAATCCATAGATTGGAAAATCCTGATTTAAATGAAAGAAGCAACTTGTAGTTCAAATTATGAAGGCATCATCGCTTGTTATCAGAGCATTTTTTGCATGAAAATCGCCACGAAGGATTTATTATAGTATGGAACTTTATGTCGTATTTGGCTCTAAATGCACAGGTTGTTAAATGTTAAAATATCAAATTAAACACGTTTTATGTAAAATTGTAATCACCTTTCTGAAATAATTTTTTTAAAATCATACAGGGCTTCCAGTTAACAAGAAAAACAGATGAATGATTTTATTCGAAAAATGTAGAAAGATATTTTCAAGAACTTCTCAAATCAAGTACTATTCGCGAAACCAAATACTGTCCATAAGGCTGCATCGATTACCGATCCATTGCAAAATATTGGTTTTCCTGGGAAAATGATTCTCGATGTAGAGTTCAAGAGTAATTGAATATCGATGCAAAGATACAAAAGCTCATACATTCGATAAATCTAATAAAATACTCTATTCGCAACAGTATGATGATATGTATTTATTCCACGAAAAAGGACTCTCTTCTCTTACAATTGTGATCTTATTTCAGGGAGCTTTCACATAGTTTTTGCGATGCTAAAGAATACAATAAAGAGAATATGAAGATGCAATTGATTTTAGAAACATATAAAACCCAATTAATTATAATATTATGTGATATTTTTGTTACAAATCATTTCAATTTTTATTAATTCTACAAATGACTACTAAGTATAATTAATATTAATGTTACACCTCGAGTGTGTGTACACCGCTCTATAATTTTAGTACATTTCCTCAAAGATAATGTTCATGACTAGTAACTTCATTTGAAGCTATATTTCTGTGAAATTAGTAAGGATTCGTTTCATTAAAGCTGTATAAATATTTTAAAAAAAATCGGCAGAATATTATTTGGGTGTTATCTACACCTCTTTACTATGAGAAAAACAAATGACTCAAGCTATTTCATACTTTTTATTGTATGGACCCTTTTGAAGCGTTATAACAAAATGCAATAGTCATACTATAGTAAACTTCTCAGCATCTGGCCAAATGTGGCAGAAAAGCAGGCCATAAAAAAAAAAAAAAAAGACGGATAGACCGGATGAGTTCTCTGAACTCATTTCTTTTCCCAACTATACCAGAAGACGAAATGTTCATATCAAAACTCACTGTTATAATACGTATTTTCTCGTTACGTATTTACTTCTTATTCAGTACTAAGCACTCCGTTTATCCCAAGCCACGTAGAATGCGACCGCGGCCCGTGAATCATAGAAGCAGTTGCCAATTCTGTATCCAGTTAAATTAGAAGGTTCTGTACTGGTAGTTTATATATGTTCACATAGACACTGCGTATTTCAAGAATTTATTACGAATCCTGTATGTATAGTGCAGTTATAATCACGAACAGCGGAAACAATTGAGATTCGTTTCACTCAGACGGAACAATGATCAACGAGCAGAATGCTGCTCTTTTCCTGATAGTAAGGTAGCCGGGCAGTCGCTAACCGGATACGCTTGTATTTTGCTCACGACACTTAGGAGGATCGTAGCAGGCACCATCTTCCCACGCCTTGGTAATGGTGCCAATGCAAAGCTTTGCCTTTCGCATTTATTTGCGATAAAAGAAAACTAGACCGGATAGTAAGGTAGGCGGACTGTCGCTAACCGGATACGCGGGAGTGCTCTGCACTTTCTATTTTCCTTCTGTTTTATCATTCTATTGTTAAAATTTTGAAAATCTAAAAACACATAATTTATTATTTTCACACCCGGTATTTTCTTCCTTTTAAGAAGTTGAGATTTAAAGAGATTATATTCAGAATTTAAAAACTCAAAAAATTACTCAAGTATATAAAAAATGAGGAAGCAATTTCTCCCTTCGGCTTTTTTTATTTATGTACACAACACTGTGTTTTTAGGGGTAGCGCGTTTTCCTCGTGATCTGGGCATCCCGGGTTCGAGTCCCGGTTTGGGCATGGTTGTTCTTTCGTTGTTCTATCTGTGAGATGTGTGAATGTGCCCTCCTGTAAAAAGGGGTTGTGCAAGCGAATGAGTGATGCGTGAGTAGCTAAGTCGTTCTCTAGGCCCTAGTTGGCGCTACTATAGAAACAAGAGACGCACCCCCTCAGGCTTAAACTCGGCTGTCTCTGACGGCGGGGCTTGTCCGTGGCAAGTGCCATAATTACAAACAAACAAACAAACACTGTGTTTTAGAGCTTACAGAACCAAATAGAGTAAACATTTAAACTTTTTTCTTTTAGCAAGTGGATACAAATTCGATATACATTTTCAATTTGGATGCAATAAATAGTATCTAATTTCATTTTTAGAGCTTTTATCACTATCAGTTAATATGTTTACAAATTGTATTTGTAGATAGGAACTATAATTGTGAAATAGAATTTAATTAGAAAGCAAGCCCTAGCAAGAATTTTTTGGATGCTTGCAAAATATGATCTTTTGAGGCCGTCGGTCGGTTACATGTTGTTTCTGAATGGGCAATAGAAGAACAGATACGGTACACACGAACATCTTAAAACTAACCAACGGTAGCTACGATTAATAAGTCTCCATAATTCAGTAGATTTAAAAGGAATACTATTTTGATCATCAGGTAAGATTAGTGCAAAAAATATTGATCCAGTTCGTTGATTATAAAAGAGGAGATGTGAAAGAATTTTTCAGATTTCTACAAAGAAAAGAAGATGGACACTATTTCAGATACACAGTTTTGTTGTTGCGTATATCAAAATAATCAGCTCCTTTACCTTTTATTTCTTTATTATAACACGCACATTTTAGCAAACACTTCACGACACGAATTGAACTTTTTAAAAAAAACCCAAACACTAAGGGATAATAATGCACTTTTAATTATTGTTCCCAGAGATTTAATGATTCTATAGTCAAACGATCATGTTTTTCTAGACTGACTGAAATCCCCATAGATTAGGGAATACGTGCTAGTATTTCCCTTTTTAGAAATTACCGCCTCCCTAAGTCGCCACAGAGTATTCGAATAGTGATTAAGGTACGATAATCTTAACTATCATTAAATTGAAGGTAAAAGATAATAAATTTAATTAGCCGCATAAAATACACTATTCTCGAGTTGAAAGGCATCTTCCATGAGTGGATTGTTGACAGAACATCAGACTGTTTGGTTGTTGGTGCGCTGGGTACTGTTCGCTCTAAGTACTTTCTCTTATATAATCAGTCTATGCAGTTATATAAGTTATGTTACTATGCAGTTATAATTTATTGGTACGAGAATAAAAGTAAGCATGAATGAAGATAAATTGTTTACGTTGGTTATAGTTCACGTAAACTTCAAATTTAGTTGTAGTTTTTTATGATATATTTTAACAAAGGTCAATGAACCATGGTATATTATTTTACAACTATTTTCTTTCGGCGGTTGTTTTGTTTAATTTTTGCCATTACATTTATTATGTAGTGGATCATTATTAATTATTTATTTCGATACCTTTTAAATGATTAATTTTGATTTCAGCATAGAGTTTTTAGTTCATGGAATTTCAAGCTTTTATTATTTATTTTTAACGTTACTGTTTATATTGTTACGAAATTTTTTTACCGGGGGTTCGTTTGGATAGTGGAAGTGATATGGTGGAAAGAACGCTCAATCAGCAGGCGGAAGTAGAATAAAAACAACGACGTTTATTTACAAGAAGACACACAGGACAGCACAAAAACGACAACTATATACAGCATAGAAAACGATTATCTTCAACCGAGACGTGTAGCATACAACAAGCCTCTACTGCAGACAGTACCTTAGTTCAGCACTAGCTAGAGTCCGTCGCTGCTCTGCTAATCCCTGGAAGACCAGTTCTTCACCGTAGATTTCGGCTACTTCGCTCAGTCGCTTCCGACTACTCCGCTCTGTCGGTTCCGACTACTATTCTTCGTCGATTTCGGCTACTACTCCGACCACCCTAGCAGCACAGACTGGCTCCTTTTATAGGTCTCAGGAGGCATGGCTAGAAGCCTCTCAACCAATCAGGAACGTTCGAGGTGTATCTCGGGTCCTACTGGACGAATCGGGAAAATTCTCGAAGCTTCGGGTATAATCTATTTTGGCGCCAAAGCCACCAAATTCGTCGCCAAGTCGCCAAATGGTTGCCAAGTTTGTCGCCAAGCTCTGGGACCTCCAACGCACACCCGGACTCCGTCTAATACCGATGACTTTAAAACAGTCTTTCTGTCGATGGAACAAACTATGCTGGGAAACCGAATTGCAGGTTTGTAACAATATCTAAATAAAAACTAGCTAGTTTGTAACTAGCGTTACAAATTACAACTTTTTAGTATATTCTAAGCAATCATAAAATGCCAATATTCATGAAATTTTTTTAGAACAACGTTCGTTTATTAATCTGTGACAATCAAATATGAGGCATTGCTAACAGTCCGTCTAAACAGACATATCTTATAATAGAAAATATATCGATGTGTCTTATGATAAGATAGTCATTTTTGTTGTTATAAGAGAGCAAATATCTTTATAATCATGAAGCCTCAGTTAATAATTGGATAGTGCATATTGTAGATGATCTAAAACCTGATGATGAGCATTTTCGACGTAAGTAAGCCCTTTTTCAGTTCAGTGCAAGCATAATAAGATAAGGATGGAGTTAATTGTCATTTTCTCAATGATAGAAATAAGAATCTCTCTTTCTGGTATACTAAGTGTATAAATCTAAGGTACTGTAATCACATTACAATTATAAGCAAATAATCAAACTAAAATATTTTCTTTTATGTTAAACCTTATATTTTTTATGGCTACATGTACAAGAAAGTTAAAGGAAGAACACTCTCGATTTATGAATGTATTGAGTATTGTGAGTATGTATTTTAAGTCTTCAAAATATTCTTTTAACTCTTAAAAAATAATATAATATTTCAAACACGAAAAATACCTCTCATTGTAATACAAAACATGAAATTTCATGAAAGAGTTATTTTTAGCATTTAAACATAAAGGAACATTGCATTTGCTATAGGATAACTTTGTGATTCCTTTACACAGCGGAATTTTACATCTCAATCTGTTCGAGGACATTGGCCAGTAACCAAAGCCATCTTTCCTATATCCATAGACATCAAAGGATGAGATGACCCTCTATGTTTTATGAACTTATGTAGAATCGATTTTGCATATTAATGTATTTTTTTACATCACAAAAGAAGCTTCATTTTTTTTACATGAATTTATCAGTATATGTTAACATATAATTATTATTCGTTACTCTTAACTAATCGCAATTACTTCGTTACTCTTAAATAATCGCAATTCGAAACACCTGCCGAAACGAAATCGTACTCAGATAGCACGCCAACATTGAAAATTGCCATAGGTAAGGAAATAAACCGTCAAAGATTCTAGTTGAGCTCGGAAACAATAAAATAATTTTGGTAAAATTAAAAAAATTATGCAAATGTTTCTACATAAAGAGGTATGAGATTTTAAGAGTACGATGCAGATCTACATCACTATGCATTTAAAGGTCAAGCTGTAAATTTCTGTTCGATCTAAATGCCTGAGATTTAACTTCCATCCTTCATCCATACGCGCCAAGATTAGCGGTGATATAGAGCGACATGGCGCCAAAATTATAGCAAAAATCCAGCCTTTTGGTCGCGAACGGTACTCACGGTCTCGAAAGCCTATTATTTAGGATTGCTGTTCACTTTCTGAAAAAAAAAGGACGAGAAAGTCGAAACGTAAAAGAAGTCAGCGATAACAGTTAGGAAACCACATTGATTTAGCTTTTAGAAAGGCAAGGAAGAGGGGAGCGTCATGGAGTCTGGAATCAAACTAATCTATAAAATAAAAAGCAACCGATCCATCATTCGAACGGTTCTTGAGAGCTTCTAGGATACATTTTTCCGTTTCCACTTACTGCCGGATGTGAATAAATGTTTATTAAATCTGAAAAGCTTTGATTTGGAAAATTTCCTCTTTTTTTCTACCAGGGTTGTTTTCTTTTCAAATATTTAACATGAAGAGCGAATCTGTTTTATACAGAACTGAAGTAAGAAAAAAAATTGGTTCCCAAAATAAATTCAACGAGGATTCATTTGTATATTGGAATATAGTTCAATGGTATTCAATTTAGGGCAAAATATATTAATAGTAATTTTTTTCAGGCATATTATTTAATGTAATTATTAAATTTTATTTTTGAAATTTTCAGTCCAATATGTTCTACATATACAGTACACACCCGAGTATCCGGCCTAATGTGGCGGAAGGACTGGCTGGATAACAAAAAGGCCAATAGGCTGGAGATCTATGCATTCATTTCTTTGCCCACCAATACCAGAAGATAAAGCTTTTATACCAAAACTCACTGTTATAATGCATATTTTCTCACTTCTTATTGAGTTCTAAGACCTCCATTTATCTCAATGTGAAGGCAGCCGGTGGATCATAGAAGTAGTTGCCAGTAACGTGTCGAGTTAAAATAGAAGACTGTACTGGTAGTTTATATATGTTTAGATAAGGCACTGCACTTTTCAAAAAATTGTTTGAGAAATTGTAATGCTCAGTTTAAATATAACAAAACCTAAACAAAACATTATCGTAAAGAAGGAAGAATTAAGAAAGAAAAAAGAAATAATTCTTAAGAACGTGGCTCAAACTGATTTTATTTTACTCTTATAAATTATTGCATAGATATGAAAAGTTAACCCTAAGATAAGAGTCATAACTTAGTTTTCAGGTTTTGAAAACTCCTTAATAGATGACTTTATGCACGCCTTGCCTTCCTCTTTTAATTACGATAAAAGAAAACTAGGCCGGATAGTCGCGAATCGAATACTCGGGAGTGTACTGTATATACAATGCAGCATTATTTAACAACATTTAATAAAGTGTTCAAAATATCTCTATATTTGAATCTCCCCAAGCTTTTTAATTCATATATCCATCTTTATTTTGAATAATATGTCGAAGACTAACGTCTTTTATTAAAAAGCAAATAGTTTATGGCATGAAAATTAAATAAAGCTTAATTAGATTTAATTTTATTGCATTAGTTTTGGAAATTCCTACTTTGCAAGTGTAACGACTATTAATTACAAGTTACGAAATCAAATTTGCAATGTTTTCTATATAATGAAATTCTCAAGTTTATATTAATGAAATTTTAATACTTCCTAATGTTTATCTTACAACATACAAATCTAGAGAGAAATAAGCAAATAATATAACGCCAGGGCAAATATTTTCAGAAATCTTTTATAAGGAAAAGCAAAGGACATAAAGAATGAGAAATACAAGCTAAAATAGATTTAGCTAACATATTTCGGTAGAAAGCAATAATTGTGCTTTTTAACACAAGTAAATCAATATTTTTAGTATTCTAAATACAAAACTGGTTAATAAAATTTTGATGCTTCACGAAGAAACAATTATTGTTTCTTAAATAATTTTATATCCTGATGTATCTTTTAAACTCCGTCCCGACGTTGCATTGAATGAACAACTTTTCAGTTGCTCCAACACATTGAACTGTGGTGGAACCCTTTACCACGGAAAATGATCAGATCCGTACTATGAGAACACATTCTTTACCTATTCCATGGATAAACAAAAATAAAAAAGCATAATAATATCATAAAATGATTTATTTACATTCTTTTCCTAGTAATTCATTCTAATCCAAAATGATTTACTTACATTCTTTTCCTAGTAATTCATTCTAATCCAAAATGATTTATCATTCTTATTCCTAATAACTCATCCTTATTTAAGTGTTTTATCATTCATATTCCTAGTAATTCGTTCTTATTCAAGTGATTTATCATTCCTATTCTTATTATTAGTTCTTATTCAAATGATTTATCATTCTTAGTCCTAGTAATTTGTTCTTATTCAAGTGATTTATCATTCCGGTTCCTAATAATTCATCCTTATCCAAATGAGTTTTCATTTCTATTCATGATAATTCATTCTTATCCAAATGATTTATCATTCTTACTCCTGGTAATTTATTCTCATTAAATGATTCATCATTCTTATTCTTAGCAATTCATTCTTATATAAATGATTTATCATTCTTACTCCAAGTACAAGGTAAGAAGTAGGAATAAGAATAATACATTCCAACGCATAAACAACATTTTTTCGATTTTCTTAACGAGCAGTTTTATTGATGTAAGTGATATCTTATGAGTCACCATTTCTCGTCATTTACACCATTATATTTCTAGTCCATTGAAAAGTGTAGAATTGTCATTAACATGAGATTCTATTTACTATTTAGCCGAGATAAAAAATTTGGACATATAATTATAGTAAAGAGCAAACTCCAAAATAAAAATATTGAACTATAGAGCTATAAAGACTTCGCAATCTTTGAAAGGAAAGATTTCGGTGCTATATTTTCTATATTTGAATATTGCATTATATGTAATCTGTTACGCAGAAGGTTACAGTTTTTACTAAATGAACTATTTTATTAGTTTTCGTAACAATCTTTTATTCCTTTTCCAAGAACAAATATTAATATATATCTCATTGGCAAATCAAGGTACTTAATTATTTTAAACTAGTATTAAAACCACTTAATTATTTTAAGCTTTTGTTTGATTTCTATTTGTTTCCTCGTATATAAAGTGAAAATACTGTAATTTTTAAAACACTGGACCTTGATAATTTGAAGAATCCCTAAATTTTGCTAGAGAATGTTAGAAAGTCGAGGATAAAACACTCTATTTAGTTGGAATTAGATTTGTATATCTACCAACACGATAACTTAAAAACTGAAACAACCCGGAGAGATGGAATTTGGCACAGGTTTTGATACCATAAGTAAAGAATTCTTACAAATTCGCCATCAAATTCATCGGCCTTTCTATTCAAGGGATATAATTCAAAATCATTACAAATTAGAAATTTTTCACTTGACAGATCATTTATAATTCCCTTTCAAAATATGAATTCGATTTACATATGACAAAGCTTAACAGAAAATGGATCTGATTTAGTAAATATACAATTTTTCAGATGAATCCAGAAAATGATAGTTTTTTTTTATTGCTTAACTGGGCCCATTTGCGGTCGAATATTAAACAATATGTAGAATAATTTCTGCATTCAACAGGACATAATTCACTTTTCTGAAGATAAATGCTTCATACGGTCTCATTTTGAAACCGGAAAGAAAATTTGATTTGTAATAGAAATATTGTGAAAATGCAAATTAGTTTTGCTTGAAACGAGAAGCTGATTTGCAAAGAAAATTTATCTCAAATCCAACATAACATTAAACTGTGCTTAAAACTGCTTTTTTTCTAATGCCGCTTTGGTACAGCACAATTTTTACTTTGATCTCTGCATTTTTATTTATTTCCGTATGCTCGATTTTCAAATTACTATACTCACTGAATAATGTTCCAAATTTGCATAAAAGCGCAGTTAAAATTCGATTCGTGCTGAAACTGCAAGCTGTTGCCTTACTATTCTCGAGAACTCTTTTAATATGTTTTGAGTAAATGTAGTACAGAACATGCTGTTATCACGTTTCCCACGGGTTATGCATTTCGTTATGTGAAGGTAGAAATGAGAGAAGCAAATGTCCCGACTGAGTCGTGACAGTTACAGTTTTTGTATCTTTGTTCCAACTTGAACGTAGTTTAGCACGTTTTAGTGTCCGGTTTTGAAGTAACAAGAAGACCATTTTAGAATTGACAACATAATTTTAAACCACAATCTGATGACGAGGATGTCACTTGGGTTCACACTCTTTCTCCAAAATTCTTCACTACATCAGGAAAAAAAATTAATGTGCACGGCTCATCAAAAATTATCTGAATACTGCTCGTTATACCGAAATTAATATCTCATAAAAATTTCTTCATATATATTTGGTCTAGGAATTAATTCGTGTGGTATTTAATAAAAAATTAAAGCTTTATTTCAAAAGCAAAATGCATAAATACGTTATCAAAAATATTGTCCACTTTTCCCCATCTTTCAGGTAATTTACGAATTCCGTGTCGAAAGAATTCCTCACTTTTCGAAGCGATCCAATCAGAGATCCATTTTTAAATATTTTCTGAATAAGTGAACCGCTGTCCAAGCAAATCGTTATTCATGCAATCAAACAAGTAGTAGTCTGAAGGAGAAATGTCTGGTGAATACGGCGGGTGGGGTAACACTTCCCATCCGACATTTTCCAAATATGTTTTGACCGGTTTTGTGACATGTGATTGAGCGTTATCATGTTGAAAAATAAGTTTATTATGTCTGTTATCCCATTCTGGTCGTTTTTTGGCCAGAACTTGTTTCAAACGCATCAACTGAAGTCGATAACGTTTTCCATTAATAGTTTCACCAGGTTTCAGAAGCTTCAAAATTTTTTGGCTGTCCAGGTCGTTCTTGGTCTTCCAAGCCGTAATCACCACCTTTAAACCGTGCAAACCACTTCTGACACGTTCGCTCAGCTAGAGCATGGTCACCATAAACTTCCACCAAAATACGATGACTTTCGGTAGCACTTTTCTTCATGTTCAAGTAATGAAGAAGAACCCCCCGCAAAAACACTATATCAGGCACAAAATTTGACATTTTCAGTTGAATAAAAATTGTTTTTGTTTACGCTTAAACCAAATGACATATACTAAACTAGATGCGCAATAACAGTAGTTTTAAATGCATGTTTGAACAAACGAAACTATGGGATAATAAGCTAGTTACGCTATCTCTTGTAAAACCGCACGAATTAATTCCTAGACCAAATAGATTTCACAAACTCAATTTTTTTAAATAGCAACATTCAATTTCAAATACATATCTAGGTTATCCAGATTAAAACAGCTTGAATACATATAACATTTTGTGATTTTAAGTAAATGGTTGATGAGAATAAACAATTAGAATTTTCAGTTTCTAATGTTAGAGTTCCGTTCTTTCATTATATTTTCATATATAATAAAAAAGCGGAATATATATATATATATATATATATATATATATATATATATATATATAATCAATTTCTAAATTCATAAGTTAAGCACTTTCTGAATTGAAATTTACAAAAAATTCGATAATAACCAAAACAGCAAGATCTTAAACATCACCTTACAAATTCTATTTTTTTATGTCAAAAGTTTTAAAGACATATAGCAAATACTAAAAGATTTGAAAACAGCATGCTTTTCGTTTTCTTTGCGAGAGGGACAAATCAGCTTTAAGAGGGTTTTTCAGTTAAGAATTAAAAAAAACCCTCTAATTAAAGATCTAATTATAATTAAATCTTTAATTCTAATTAGGGATAGAAACGTTATTACAGATTATATATTATCATTAATTATTACAGATTTAAACGCTTCAACGTTATTATAGGTTAAGATTTTTTTTTTCTCTTTTGACATATGTGTGAAGATGAGGGGGAAAAACCGATCCGTGTGACAAATTCTGTTTACATTCCAAGCGAAATCTTCAATTGGGACAAATGGATGCCGATTACAGTGTTAAAAATGCTTTGTGAGACTTTAAATTACTCGATAAAATACAGAAGTAAAATTCTGTGTTATGCATGCTATTATGTCTTATTGTATATTTTATACTAATTTATATAGAGCTAAACAGATAAAACGTCATTGAATAAAATGCATCTCCTTGTGTAAGGATAATGCCTGCCTCTAGACTTTGATAAAATACTTCTTTTAAAAAATGGAACAAAAGCTTAAAGATGCTTCGGTGAATTAATTATTCTTTTTTAATGCTCTTTATAGTAATTTTTCAATTTTTTTTTATAAAAATGATATAATAGTTTGACGTAAAATTGGATATGCGTTATGATATTTATATTTCAATTATAAAAGAATGTTTGAGAAATAAGCATCTTTCTTTTATTCTGCAGCTATCTGCAAAAGCCTTTACATTTCAGCTTATTTTATTATTATTAATAGCCAACTTATTCAGAATTTTTTTATTATTTTAAGAGATATGCCTTAAGAATTAAACATACAAATCTAATTAAACATACAAATAAAAGTATACGTTCTAAATTCTTATTTTGTCAAATTTTATCACTTCTAAAAATATATTTTAAAATAAAGTATTTATTTTTCTTCAGACAACAATACCACATTGACGAATGAAATGAAAACTTGAATGAATGAAATAAAGTGTTTATATAGTGAATTATTTGCTATATTATCATATATTTAAACAAAAATTAAATATTTATTTTTGTTTATATACATTTGCCGATTTGTCTAAAATTTTAGAAATTTTAGGGCATTCTGGAAAGGTCGAAAAATTGCATTCTGCAAGTTGATGATTTGTAGATGGTCCCATTTCGTGAATGCAGTTTCCAAATCTTTAAAGAGATATTCTTTCAAGTTGAATGACATATTTTCTTTGAATTTAGCTTTTATAGATATGAAAAATCCGGGTATTTATTTGACCGAATTCACCAAACACACAGACATGTGGTACAGGATTGAGGGACTTTGACGGGATTCAGTTTAGAATCTGCAATTAAGCCCACACCGATTTGAACAAATGTGCAAAACTTCGAGAAATAAAACGAAAAACGGTGCAAAATAATAAATTAATATTGTATAATAGTCTTCCTTAAATACAAATTTTTTTTCATATATATGATATTTTGATATCTAATTTAAACTTAATTAATTTCCTAACTTTCAGTTTATTTTAGCCCATATCAAAGTCATTCAAAAATATTCTCTTATTTCCTGATGCCATTTCTCTTTTTCTATTTAATTAATTCAACTGAATCTATGTAAAAATGCTTTCGTTAGTGTTTTCCACGCTCTGAGTGAAGGGATAGAAAACTGGCAGCCAAACAAATTCTTTTAAAAAATTCAGCGCGTGTAGAGAAATCGCTATAAAAATCTCATGGTATATAAGATCATAGATAATTACTGCTTTTGTCCGCTCTGTGAGCGAACGTGCCTTGTTTGCGTCTCTTGTAAATAAATTATACCTTCCCGGGATGGATTAAAGCGAATTAAGTTTTAAATTAATTTCTATACTGTTTTGGAAACTTTTTGTCATAAGTTTCTATAATAAACCTTTTTTAACTAAGGGTTTTTATTTTTCAACTTCTGACTACACTTTAAGTTCTTTCAAAAGTAAGGATTTTTATAAGACCTAAGATTACCTAAGAAAGTTACTTCATAAGTTTGATACTTGTTAAAAGGTAATATTAAAATATACTTTATTAGAAAACATAAATTACAGGCTAAAATTTAATTATAAGAATTCAAAAATAATCTCAATTAGAATTTCGAAATATGAGAATTGAAGAAAATAAAATCACCTTTAACTTATAAAATCAATGTGTCACAATATATCCATTCAGTATTTCAGTCAAGTTGAAATAACAAGGAATCCGTTCATTATTGACACAGCATTTCAAACAGTATAAACGAGGTTTTCATTGAAGTGGCATACTTAATGAGATCAGCTCTTAAAAGGGGAATTCACTCTTTTTTTTTTCTATATAAAATGTAATAAAGTAGAATATTCTTCAAATGAATTTGTGAAGAAAATGAAAAAGAATAACACCTGGGTGAATGAAATGACGCTTCTTTTCTTAAGTGTTGAAAAAATATGAATCAAACGAAAGAAGACAAAAGATGGCCATACATTCTTTATAATAACCTATCATTATTCTTTTGTATAATACTATAATTTGATTTTCACTAATAACCCATCAGCAATTGATCAGAATGATCTATGGAAGCAGTAATACAAACAAGGCTCCATCCTTCGAGCTGATTTCTTAGACTACCTACAAAACTGTCAGCGAAATGAGACATTTGATTCATTATTTCACTTATATTGCTACATATTATACATTGCAAAATGAATGGCCAAATGTTTAATCAATTGTTGTTATTCGGTTGTTTTAGCTGTAGTATTTCATCGGTAGATTCTGATAAAATTCGCTTTTTTCAACTGTTTACCGTAATATAATAATTTTTAGACGGAATCTACGTTATCATATTCCTTGAAACTCACCTCTTCACTTATGAAATAGTTAAGAGCTTTGTTAATGAAATTCTTAATTTTTCGTCGACGAGAGGTAATTATAATAAAGTACAAACATATATTCTAATAAAATATAATTAGAATATATGTTTATATATATATGTAATATGATATATGTATATGTAAAATATATGTAATTATATATTCTGTAATAAAAAGTGGAAATTAATGCAAAATAACAAATATTATTGCAAATGAGAATCAATATGTTCGTTCAATAAAATCGTTTCTATGCAATTAATTTTAATATCTCTGAACAGGTATCGTCCTTGTCATCTGACAGCGGTTTAAAATTACAAGGTTCGTCCCAAAATTACCCTAGTGTTGCTTTAAAACAGGACGTTAATATAAGTAAATTAAACTTGATATCCCTGGTTTTATCTCTATCCATTTCAATAACAAATAAATTTCAAGACGTAATCATGGCATTATTTTTAATTTGTAGCATGGCTGAAGATTCACTTTTACAGGCTATTATATATTGGGTGGAGCCATAAAAAATTTATTACTGTATAGGCAATACACTTATACAGTTTCATAACCAAAAATTGCATAACTTATCACTTTTGTACAGAATATTATCCATTACAGCATGAAAAATCGAAATAAATAAATGGATTAATTAATAAACTATAAAAAACGGTAATTCTATCGAAATTTATATTCAAATTACCAATGAAATAAGAATGAAACTAGTTAGCAATTTTTTTAATATTAAGTAATTTCACAGTATTTGAAAAATAAATATAAAATCAGGAACAATAAATAATTGAGTAGTGAAGGTAATATCAAAAATAAGAAGGACGCCATTTTATATTCATTTAATTTGTGTGTGTGTGTGTGTGTGTGTAAAAAAACTGCACGACCAAAAATATTAAATATCTAATATATATTTTCCTACTTCTCAAAAATAATTTTTTTTTAATTTTAAAGAATAAAATTTTAACAATATTATACGATTTAAAGTTTATTCTGATATTTCCCATCTTGTGAATGAATTGCTGTTTCCGAGATTAACGTTTATTTTTTTATTTTTTTTACCGGCAACGAATCTCATGCAAATTTTCGCGATTTTTCGTGTTTATTTCATCGCTGCCAAAATGTAAGAAATGTAAGTTTTCCATCTGCATATTTCTTTCTTTTTTTACCGTCTGTCGCGTTAGAGGATTACTCATTTGCAGGGAAAAAAAGTTTAACAAACGTAACACTCGTGATCTCCGACATTTGGTGCGCCAGCAACAGAACTAAATAAAAAGAATTTTTTCACGGAGTTTCTAAAACATTTTGAATTAATTTTCCTTAAAAATAAAAATAAAAGTCAATAGAATTATCCATGGTAATAGAATGGGTGCTTTTTGAATTCTGAAATTATATATAAATTTTTTGCTCGTTATCTTTATTATGAATGGATAATTATTTTTATTCATAAGTAAGATAAAAATGTTTTAGGAAAAAAAATCTGTATAAATTTTGAAGAGAAATGTAGAATTTAAATTGATATAAATGAGTAAAAGAACATTTTGCTTAATTTTTATAACTTTGAAACGATTCTGCTTTAATTCTAAAGAAAAAAATATTTTGAATTTAAAAAAAAGCAATTTTGAATATTAGTCCTGTGTTTAAGTATAAAAGAAAAAAGAATTTTTTTAAATTTTTTAAATTGAAATTTTAGAAAGTAGAAAAACTTATGCAATCAAAAAATATTAGAAGCCAAAATAAAGTCGAACAAATTTGAAGCACTGATAGAAATACTCTAACCGAATAGAAATTTTATTCACACTGAATTATTCACTATATTCCAATCCAACGAAATAAAAAAAAGAATTAAAAATCTATTTCTGGGATTAATTTTAAAGATCAAATATAGACATGAAGGATATTTTTAAAACATGCCTTTGCTCGTTTTTAAAAAAATAGGAAAGATATTTTATCAAAAATAAGGACGTCATCAAAATAGAATCATAAAAATGTATGGCAATGATAAAAATATTTTAAGCAAATTGGTCTTTTATTCACATTTGTACTATATTCTAATTTTTTGATTGTTTGGGATTTTTTTTCTTGTAATATTCATAGCAGTTTTTATTTTTTATCTCATTATGCTTTTACTGCTTTATTTCGATGCACCTATTTTTAATAATTAAAAAAATATTCTCTTTTTCTAATGCAATAATAATAGTTTTATTATTTTTTTAAAAAATATTTTAATTATTATTTATTTTTAGACACAACTTTTCATAATTCATTATTATAAATAGCATAGAATTTGGGAATTAATTAAAGAATAAATACTTTCAAAAATAAAATGGCGCTACTTTTAAAAATAAAAATTTAATTAGAATGAATCGTTAGTTTAAAGTTATATTCCTCGGATAATAAAATATGAAATCATTGTTGGAGACATTTAACAGTTCAAAATTTGGGAACTCAGGAGCGTTGAAAAATGAGTGCAATAATAACTACGAATTATATTATAAATTTATCAATTTTAATTTGATATTATAATTTATCAATTATTATCAATTACGAATCATAATATCAATTTATCAGTTATAATTTAATATTATAATT
>JAPMOR010017607.1:6681-40417 GCA_026543865.1 Argiope aurantia
GTGTGTGTGTGTGTGTGTGTGTGTGTGTGTGTGTGTGTGTGTGTGTGATGATATTTCAATATATAATTGAATCTAAATTAATTGCCTAATTCGGCACATGTCGAGGTCATTCTAAAGTGTTCTCTTCTTTCCTGATACCATTCCACGTATGACGCTGTTTAAAAATTACTCGCAATCAATTCTATGTATCAAGTTAAAATGATTCGTCCGTTGCCGTTGTCAAAGGTCTACACGTGTTTTCAATCGCCACGTGGCCAGAAATCTCATATTATATAATACAAGTGATCATTTGATTCGTCCTTTTTTTCTTACTTCTGCTTTTGTGCCGCAATGTGGCGCACGTGCTTTGTCAGCGTCTCTGCTTGTAAATAATTATGCTTTCCCGGAATGAATATTAAAGAGAATTAAAAAAATCCAAAGCGTCTTCTATGTCTTCAAACCTGCATTCTGCTCCAAACAAAATAAGCTTATATATATATATATATATATATATATATATATATATATATATATATAATTTCTAGAAATTGAATTCAAGATTGCAATAGATGCTATAATTTAAAAAGTGAAGTTTTCATTGATAATAAGATAAACACAAAGAAGAGATATTGAATGTTTAAAAGAAAAAAAGAAAACGAAATAAGTTAATAATTTTAATCACTAAAAAATAATCCAAATTGATCAATGCCAAATATCAGTTATAAAAAATGCAAAATGAATGTATCCTTTTCTTAAATTTCAGGTTTTTGTTTGTGCGTTTTTTCCTTTTTATTGATAATACTTTAACAATACAATTATTTATAAAGGATTTTAAATTAAATAATTTAAATTTAATAAATTATATTTGCAACGTCATTATTATCATTATGATTATTGCATAAGATAAAGATAAATTAGCCAGCAAAAACATTACGCGAGAAAATAACAAGGAAATATTTATGCATTTATTCTAGCTCCACGATACCTGGATTTGCATTTGGTTGCTGAAATATAAATTATTTAGTTAAATTATTCCTAAGTTTTCTAAATTTATATGTAAAAATTCTTTGTTTCTAATACAAACTGAAAATTATACAATTTTACACATTTTTATTCAACTGGACTAACTTTATGTTTCTAAAAACTAAATTTTGCAGAAGATATTTTTCTCTCGAAAACTGGCTGCTAAAGCTTTAGAATTTTGAAATGTTTTACAGTCTCGTATTCCTAATAAGTATGCATTATTTCACAATCTCATAATTTAATTATGCTGAGTTGATTAATTATTTGATAAATTATCTCGATTTTATTTAAAAGGCGCCATCTATTACTGATTTTCAGATGAAATTAAATGCAAGATTCTTTAACATTTATAATAATGAATATATATCAAATAAAATAAAGTCTTAAGAAATTAATTTTCCTTTATTTTCAATTATAATACATTTTAAAATCAGTGTTCATTAATTTTGTTTTGTAATTCATAACAAAAGATCATGTTGATTAAATAAGATGCAAACTCAGAAAGCGATTTTAACTGCATTATTACAGTTACAAAATACAATCACGTTTATTTGTCAAAATACAATAAAGCTTTTCACTTGTTCAAAGCACTGTATTTATTTCTATAATCTCAAGGACACTATTTCTTGTTCAGAGGTTTTTTTCACAATTATGTTATAAAGGAGATGCGTCTAATATCGGAAGTCGTTTATTTGTGAAAAAATATGATCACGTTTAATGCGATTGCTAAACGGGGCTGAAGAATTTGTATTATTTTTTATAAACAATTCCTACATGGTTTTCTTATAAAATTGCTGATAAACTCGATTTTTTTCCAAAGCTATTTCAATTTTAATTCTGTAAAGAAAGAATTATTTATTTCTTCTTTCCTTTCTTTTCCCTACAATGTAGAAGCATATGCTACAAAAGGGATTCTTTAGCAAAGACGCAAATAATGCTTCAAAAAAGGACAAGAAAACATCAACACTGTTCTTCAATGATCATCGGAACCACAGACAAAAGTATTTTTTTCTTTTTTACAATAACGATAAACAACTAAAACTGGCAAACATATCAAAAGCAAGAAGATGAAATGATCCTGAAAATAGAAAGAACCCAAATTAGTACCCATCTCCCGCTCGAGTTGAAAATGTCTACTTTTGTATTCAATGACCTAAATATTTTCTTGTGTTCCTGATGGTTGAGAATCGAAGTGAAGTAAGAAAAATATTGAAGAGGCTGATTTCTCGTCAGGAAAGATATTAGTGAGTGCAGAAGGAAAAAGAAACAATGTTCGGGAGAGAAAAAAAAAGAAATGTTCCTAAACATTTATAGATTTAATAAAATGGAAAAAAAAACTGTAGAAAAGGTTCGTTAAATTAAGGAAAGAGTAATTATATTATAATTCTCTTTTTATAAAGAAGAAATAAATAGCAATTATATTTTTTTTCTTTCTATCATCTGTTCAAATGTTGCACTATGTTCCATTTTATCACCAATTTATGAAATTATATCTCTTACGAGAAACTTATCAACTTAAATGAGGCTGAAATTATTTACATTGTACAATTTTTTTATAAGAGCTTTCTTTCTTGAAAATTTAATAAATAATTCATTATTAAATTTCTCAAGTTGATTTCCTTAAGTCTTTGATAAAAAAAAGCTAATGAATTAAAGGAGACTTAATTATTATTTAAATTTTCTCTTTAATATTTTCCTTTGCACTATTGTTTGTTTTTCGTATTGCATACCAGTTTTTTATTTAATTTTTTTTCTTTTAATTTTAAAACCCCTTTATCTAAGATTTTGAAATATTATGATTCATTTCATGCGTATTTTCTTTATTATTCCTAGTTGTATTTTGAAAGAGAGAAAAATTCAATAATTAGTTTATTTGAAGAAATGCCAAATTTTTGTTGTTAAAGAAATAATGAAATGTTATTCATCATTTCTTTAACAACAAGAAAATGTAAATAAATTTTACTTTATACATACATACATACATATATATATATATATATATATAATCATTCTTTACAAACTTGAATTTTTAATAATATTTTATGCTTTATATAATATTCACTCTTTATAATCATTTGGCTCAACACCTTTTGCATGTTTAACTTTTCTAAAGTTGATTTGACTACATAATTAATCATCGAACTCGGGATGCCCAGATTACGAGGAAAACAAGCTACCCCTATGCCAGGACGCCGGCATTCAACGTATATAGTATACATGTTTATTAAAAAAAATACAATTTTTTTTACCCTTGTTTTGTAAATATACGTTTTATTTATTTTGCGAAAAAAAAGGATTACAGTCGATATTGATTTAATTTGAGAATTCTTCAAATTTCCATGTCGATTACAAAATTATTGCTGAACACAGTATTTATGCATCGTAATAGCAATAAAATAACTTGAACAATTTTCAGTTTAATGTTCAAACTTTTATTAATTTACTCGTTAAGTTAATTGTATGAGAAAACATTATATAAAATGCGAAAGAATAGTTTTCACATAAATACCACATATAATATTTTCATTAAAAACATTTGGATCATGGAATTTGTAAAAGTATTTGAAGGAATTTTGTGGTTTAAAATCTGAAAATGCACAATATATATGCGTTTTAAATAAGAATTATTGTATATTAATAACAAAAGAAATTTATATTATTTATTATCTTATTTTTATTATTTTATTTTAATAATATTTAACTTTAATATTCCACATTTATTTATATTTAATTAATCGCATTCTAATCTTCATCTTTCACAACATTGTATAATTTAAAGGCTTTATTTGTCTTATAAATTATGCAGATAATATGCAGAATCGTTCTTCTCTAGGTTTATACCATGGATTGATGTCGTGCGATTAAATATTTGATGAAACAATGAAAACAGTTTGAATTTCTAGGGAAAAGGCTACGTTAATGTCTAATTTTTAGAAACAAAACAAAAAAATATTTTTAAAAAATTGCAAAAATTCTGAAAAAAATTCGCGCGATTATTAAATTGGTTCCTTAAAAAAGAGATTATTTAAAAAATTTAAAATGGTGTAAAACTCATTTCTGTGTGATTTTTTTTCATTTTGTGTTAACATTTTCAGAAAAAAACGTCCAAAAAGCACATTCCCACCCTTTAGTTTATGTATGTGCCAAATGCAACAGTAAATCAAGGTCTGACTTCGCGCGAGCGAACATACATTCATCTTTATTTTTAGTAAAGATACATGAGATCTTCTAATCAAAACATTACGGAGATGCAAGCGAGTGCATTCGGCAGTTCAGTCAAAAATATCGTTTTTCTATGATAGGAAAACAGGAAATTTCGGAAAAGCCAGAAGTTAGCTTCTACATAACATTCAATGTAGCTACTATGAAGATGGTACCTTTGCATTGAAAAACATATATTTCATAATATATATTTTAAAACTCTGATGCATCGAAGACCCATATGTATCTTTCCTAGTTAAAAAATAAATCGACATGCATAAACATGTGTATATATATCATATAACAAGACAAAACGATACATCCTTCAGTTTTCCGAGTACGATAAACTTGAATAAAGATTGGCTATGAATTCAATTAGTCTTAACTTTGGTTTGACTAATATATTTCCTCTTTCCTTATGATTGGGTGCTTGTGCTAGTTATGGTCCCCCAACCCACAATGACCTCCTATTGCTGCAAAGTGATTAATTCCGCCTTCTTTCTAATCAATCTTCAAAGTAATAATCGCATAGAAATAAAAATAAGAATGATTGATCTTATTGGATCATAGTTCATCCTTGGGCAATCTTTGATGATGAACCATTGGTTAATGCAGTACCAATCTACTGCCTTTTCTGACGATAACCTCCAATTAAAATAGTAACAACAATTCCTCCTCCTTTTTAAGTGTGTTTTTCCAATTCATTTTGTTTGGTAAATTGCTTTTTATTCTAAAGCAACTTATTATTATTTTTCATCGCCCTACTTTAACCATGATAATTTTTATAGCAACGCACATTATTTATAAAGTACTACAAATTGTGATTAAAAATCCTGTAAAATTCTTTAAAGGTCAGATTGATATTTGCTTCTTCTTCTTACTCTTCTTAGGGAAATATATACTTCTTAGCTGGTAGGTATTCATAAAAAGTTATGTCAAATATTTTAATTAAAAATTAATTAAGATTTTCTACTTCTTCAATAATTTAGGAGCCTAATGTCACATTACGTTATTTGACTAATTTGTTCACTTCTTTAAAATTCGAAAAGTTAGCTTTCCAAAGATATCAATTTTTGTTTATGTGTTTTCACTAATTTTAATATATTTTTCAAAACAATTTCAGTCTATTTTACACTAATACTCTGCATTGCTTTAGAGATTGTGCATCTAAGTATAATAAAATGATCCAATGCATTATTTTTATGCTGGTAATCATTGCAATAATTAAAAGTATATGTATGTAAATAATTGCATATAGATTAATCATTTTCAAATCACCATTGTATTACAAAGTTTTGGATTAATTGTTTGGATCATCTTTAATTTTTTCATTCATTGAGTAAACACAATTTTGATTTATATGGAATTGATTTAGTAAGTATTTCACAAATGCAATATTTCATGCAGTACAGTAAGTATTTTATAAATGCAGTATTTCATTGAGTACAGAAAATATTCCAAACACTATTTCACAAATGCAGTATTTTGCGCCGTACAGTAAGTATTCCATACACTATTTCATAAATGCAATATTTTATGGCGTACAATAAATATTTCATGCTGTTTTTCACAAATGCAATATTTTGTGCTTATAGTTGGAATCTTTTTTAATTACTTGTAAGGCTCGATTATTCTTGGTTTCAAGATTATTTCTTAAACTTGTAAATTCATCCAAGCCAGCGATACGAGTCTGAGTTTTAATTAGTCAAAAGAAAGGATAGGAAAGAGGCTTTTATATTAATCGGCTGAAGGTTTTTTTCTATTAGAAATTTGCCACCCTGATTTCCTCAACATCTCTTCAATTTCTTTAAGGGATTTAATTTCGTTACCACACTCGTAAAAAGAAATAAATAGGAAATACTTTATTTCCTTTCCCTCTAAAAAAACAGAATAAAACTGCTTAAGTCTAACTTACAAAAGCACTATTACAATTTTAGAGTGGGGAAAAAAATGTTTTTTACAGAACTGAAAGTCGTAGGTAAACTCAATTTTCTTATGGGAAATTTATTCAATTCCTAAACTGTGAGCAGTGGTCTACGGAGGTCATCCAAGTCTCGTGACCAGGTTGCCAAAACTGTGCAGTAAAAGCCCCTGTAACTGGTAAAAGAAATACGGAAGAACGGTTACGATTACTATATACTGTGGTCATTACCATTGCAAATGGATCCATTCGCTCACTCGTTTCTGACTGTAACTGCAACTGTCGGAAGGGTGTTAATCTAATTTCTGGCAAGGGAATTGATATTTTTTTGTTTCTTACGTTCGTTTTATTCATTTTTTTCTTTCCTTCGATGGGATTAAATCTTGAACCGCTCTTCTTTTCATTTTCAATTTTAAAACGGTTTTTCTTGCCATTACTGGATGAATTTTCGGCGAAGCAAGTAATTAATTGCGAATCTTTATTCTTTTCTTATTTTTCGTCACAGCAAACTGTAAAAAGTCATGTTTTTAATGAGACTACAAAAAGAAAATAAGTTGGGGGAAATTAGTTAACGGCGTAAAGAAATATTTTACGACTGATCTTAAAAGTATTAATGACTTTTAAATGTCCTGAGCTATTGAAATGCGGTTTCTTCATGTGACAAGAACTTCAGGAATTATAAAAGAATCTGAATACTCTAAAAAAACAGCTGCATTTTTATTCATTTATTTGCCAATTTTTAATTGAATGGAGACTTTAAAAAAAATCTACAATCACTCTATTTTCTGGATATCGATTATGGAAGACATGAAAAATAAAGTGAAGTGAGACTTGATTACTTCAAAGCCACCGGGACCACAATAAAATTTCGAATTAAGAATGTCTGGATAGAAAAATAAGTATAGAAAAAAAAAGCAATCTTTTTTTTAAGTTGAAAAGGCAATAGGGGTTTACTTTTAAAGTTTAGTCGTTTAATAAATAATTCATAATAATAAAAATAAGCAGAAAAATTCTAAAATAGCATATAAAAAGATTTTTGAAAAAAATCATTAAATGTCATAAATAAAATTCACAATTGTTTTTAAATTCAACATATACAAAAAAAATGAAAACCGACAATATAATTCAAACATAATATATTCAAAGCATGTTCAAGGAACAATTTTAAAAGTTCCCTATTAAGGAAATTCTGTCATTATCACCGATTTATCATTTTATTTTGTGAATTTGTATTTATTTCGTATACCATAACTTTAAAATTTTTCTAACTAATTTAAATAATGATGAATAAGTCATCCAAAACTGACAAAACCATCTTTTAGATTATATTTTAAGATCCATGATTTATTTAAAATTATGGCTCAGAATTTCCAAAAGGTTGCTCGATAAATCTACCATTAATTGGTTATAAAAATAATTTTAAAAATTCATAATTAGTCAAAATTTTTGAACTCCAAAATATAAAAGAGGATGTTTTAGTTGTCATTCTTAAACTATATATACATTTTTTTTATTTAATATTTCGTTGCTGAGGTATTGCATGAAGAAATATTTAATGAATGAAATAAAATAAATATATTGTTTCCATAATCAATGCGTCCGCAATCATATTTGTGTAAAGTTTAAACTTTTCGCCAGATAAGAATGAAACTATTGATTGGTATAAAATAAATTGGTATATATAAATGTGTATATATAATTTTTATTTTCATTTTTTCTAGCTAGTAAATTAAGTTTTGAACCTCCAATCATTTTCAATTGGGGAAAGAAACATCGCTTTTTTAAATATTGAAGCATACGTAATCTGATAGTCAATTGATTGTTTAAAACTGGTTTATCAAAATTAAAAAAAAAAATCTGGCCTTGAGAAAAAAGAATTTTAGAACTAGATTGGTTTTGAGCTAGTCAAAAACCACCGCTTTTCTAAATACTGTTATTGTTAAATATGAGTCATATAAGAACATGATGTGGTTTGAATCAACATGTTTTCAGATTTTTGGAGCCTCGAAATGCGCCAGCATAAAATAAAGGACATTTGTCGTGTAAAAAAAACAATGGTCTCACATGATAACTCGAAATTTGCATCGAATTAGTCTATTAAATCTAAAAGATATTGATGAATGATAACGAAAAGTGTAAAATGAGAATCATGGTCTGCTCATTCTTGAAACAATCAATTTTTATTATAGTAATGATTTAATATAATTGATTTTTTATCAGCGTCTATTCAAACCTCTTGAACCTTTTTGTAACTTCATCGGGCATTGAAAAATGGTAATGAAATTTATAGCAGGAGTATCATAGTTAACTCATTCTGGAATCAGAAGAAAATCCATTTCTGCAGAGGTAATTGCTGTTCATATTGAGATAGAAAAAAACTTCACATTTCCTGGCAAATGCAAACGTTGCAAGAGTTTTTGAATGCATACATATTTTGCAAAGTATTTTGATTTTTCTGTGTGTTTATAACGTAAGCTTTGATAATTAATTGCTATAATTTTATTTTGAAGATAGAATGCAGTAAAATTTTATTTTGAAATTAATTTGAACTAAAGAACCAAAATAAAAAATAAAAAATAAAAATTAGATTGTAGTTTCCGTGAATGAAACTGTTGTGTAACATTACTAGCTAATCATGAAATTTCATTCTTGGAGGTTGCAGTTTCAAAAAGTAATGGCATTAAGTCAAAACAAATATATAAATATTGCATAAAACACCTTGCAATGCTTTGTTAATGCAACCTACGGATTGATGTTGCACAGCAGCATTTATTGGCTATATTTTGTATACTTTGCACTAAATTTGTTCGTTCATTACTTTTCCGTATTTCATTAAGAAATTCACAGACTTTAATATTTTTCTGATGTATAGTAGGCGTGATGTATAGTCAAGTACTTTGAATACAAGAAATTTAATTTCTAACTTCAGCGATATGCAAAATAATAATAATAATAATAAAATTAAACAGAAAAAAATGAGATGCAAAATAATAAATAACATAAAAATGTAGGTTAATATAGTTCGTCAACTGATTCTGAGACGACCACATTTCGACGACACCATCTCATAAAGGGGTGAGACACTCAACAATGAGTGCATTTCCGCTATTCACTTTGACTTGGATTTTCCCTATTACATACTAGTAAATGTAAACATTTCCTCCTTTCAGCTTTCCTTTCAATCCTATTTTGAAAAATTAAACCCATCCTAACGCATGCGCAAAAACGCGGAGGGTTTTACAATCCGTTGCTGAACTATAACAATTATCATTATGGAATAAAAGTAAGATGTATTTAAGAAAACATAAAAGATAGAATAAAGAAAATGTAAACAATATATCAAAAGTAATAAGCTGTTAAAAGTCAAATATTGTTGAGGAAAAGCTTAAACGTTTAAAAAAAATTATGAAACTATACACTATATACTATATTATTTTTCCAATATGAAAATTTTATTTATATGACTAAATTACCTAAAAACTTTTAAAAAGTAAAAAAGTAAAAAAAATAAAAATTAAAGAAATTTGTTCAGTTTTTAAATAATGATCATTAACACTGTAAGCAATAAAATTAGAAACTTTATGGCTATATAAAACAATGAGGTAAAGCATAATTCTTTTCTTTATACAGCAAAGTTGATAAAGAAGGAAAAAATATAATTGCTTTCCATTTCTTTCTTGCATTAGAGACTCAACGAAGTAGGTGGTTTGATTATCGTTACGATAGGTTTATCAGAACAGAAGTGAATGATCTTCATTTACTGACATAATCAAAATAGTCGTTGTCGATGCGTTTAATTTATGGTTAAGAGCAAATAACCATTCCAAATAATGCAAATGAATGTTGGATTTATGGAACATAATAATCTTGCAGGTCGTTAGCCACCTGTCTAACAAAGTTCATAAACAGCGTTATTGTCTGTTGTGATAAATGGTAAAATGTGGCATCTCCAAAATTTTGTTTTCTGGTTGTCAATTCATCAGATCCTGGGTAATCGTTCCCATAATTATTCTGCAGAAAAATGACACAAAGTACTTCTTTTTAGAAAATTTGTTTAAAGTGAGCTTATTAGTCTCACTTCAAGGTGTTTTGTTTCAAAATAATAAATTATTTTGAAGCAGAACTTAAGCGAACAGTTCGGAGAGTATTTAATTATAAAGGGAGAGGAAATATGAAAATATTTAGAAAATTTATTGATTTATTTCGCTTTGAAAGACAAAATGGAAACAAATTAATTATTTTACATTGTAATCTGTGGTTAATTCTTCCATCATTTCTATCAAAATTTCTCGCTATTAATTGTTTATTTGCAAACACTGTAAAAAATCTCAAATATATCTCAAAGAAAACAGGTTGCTTTTGATTTCCAAATTTTAGTAACATTGCAATCAAAATATACAGAATAAATCAGACTTTTAATAATGGATTGGAAAAAGAGTTACATTTTTAATTCAAGGCTTAAAGACAGATTAAGTGTTCTTTAAGATTATAAATGTAAGATAGTCATGAAGATACAAGAAATCTATATAAAAAGAAAAATAATAATTTATAAATCATAATCATCAATACTTTGTTGTCCCTCAGTTTCATAATTCAAAATATAGAATAATGTTAATTAAAAAAAAACAGTTTCTAAAATCGACTTTTAATAAAAAGAAAGATTTTTCTTTTCTTTAAAAATTTTCCACTTTCCATATTTAACTAATAACTCAATATTATCAAGAAACCTTGATTGATTTCTGTCTAATTCTCTGCTAGTAATCTTTACTATAAAGGAAAATAATATTTAACTATATTTATTTATTGACTAATTATTGAGTCCTAAAAATATAAATGCAATGCATTTTTTAAGGAACACAAAAATTAGAAAATCTTAGACCATTAGCACATCTAAGCAGAAAAGAAAAAATTATATCCAAATTTTATCTTAACTAACATTTATAAAATTAAATACGAGCATTTTAAGATGAATGTAAAAGAATCTTTTGGTAAAATGAAAAACATTATCGATCTACTCCACCATGCCTAAATAACTAGAAAATATATTATTGTTATCATTATAGGACGGGGGAGGGAATTAAGGTTACCTGATTCAGTACAATCTTTCCAGTAGATGGTACATCGCGCCATAAAAGTGGAGCACATTGACTTAATGCTCTTTGTACACATTGATTAATATTACCATGAGAAGCGAAAACCAACTACAGTATATAATTATTCTCATGCATATATCAGAATGTTTTGCTCCAGTAGGAGTGGAAGATAATATGAAAACAAAAATAAGAATAGTATGTCTAGAAAATATAACTAGTTGAAATCAATTGAACTGTATGAATTGTATTGTACTGTACTGTATGAAATAAATCATTGTAATTTATACAGAAGGGAATATATCTGTTTTCTATTCTTCCTTTGCGCTGTCTTTATATCATGATTCTAACATTTTATAATCAATTCTTCATTTGCATTAACTCATCCGTCTACTTACATAACTGAAATATTGTTTCAGTTTAGAATAAATGGATTCATTCATATATCTAAGACACAATTTATTTAAATCACACATTTAGACTCATGTAAACCCCTCACGTTACATTCCTTATCTAAGATCAACTATACATTAGTTAAATCTATGTTTGATGCAGCTCTTCTATTTCTCCAAAAACGTCGCGCCGATTGCGTAACAGGCAGTTAGATTTACCAAACGGAAATGGAACCCTCTCACGTTACTTAGACTTTTGTAAGGCCATTCGAAAATAGTGTTACCGTATTTCCATGCAAAAGTTATTACGGAAGGTGAAAGTCAGGAAATTTAAAGAAAGTTTTCACAGATCGAATCGATGTTGCCCCTCTTAGGAAAATTTGCTTTCTTTTCCAATGCATTCCAAAGAATTTTAAGGCATGAAAGGACAGTCCTTGGCTTTTTTCTTTTATTGAGATTTTAAAGCATTGTGAAGCAATTTTAAGAAGTGCATCATAGGACTCCCATAACTGAGTCGTATTCCAAAAAACTATAAAGGGAAATGGAACCGAATTCTTCTGTATTTTTGATTTAAAAAAATGTTTTTAGAATAAAAAAAAATATGTTTGGGAAAAAAATTCAAGTATTTAGAATTCTAGAACATTCATATTTGAAATTGGATTTAGCTTATTTTAAACAACATTTTGATGCTTTGCATTCTTAAAACACACACAAGAGAAATAATAATTTATGACTGAATACTGTCAATTCTCATATATGGAATCCCTTCATCATCTTTCAAATGCACCAGGTGAAGTTTAGTTCGCCAAAATAAGGATTGAATGATAGACAATGTGTCTAACGGGAAGAAAGGCGAGGTCAAGAATTAACAAAGCATTCCAGATACGCGTATAATTTATAGGATAATGATTTTTGTTAATTTTCTAATTTCTAATTTTTTTATTTGTTTTCCCCTGTGGAGTATCATTATCTGAAGGCACTTTTTTCTGAATCTTGAAACGAACAATTAATAGAAGAAAGCTATATATATATATATATATATATATATATATATATATGAAATTGATTTTTAAAAAAAAGTTTTAAAAAATTCAATTTTTTTAATAATTTTCTTAAAACGAAATTTATTGTTTTAATATTCTTAATTATTCTTAAGTTTATTGAATTTGAAATCCCAAAGGATGATGACTTGCGTTCATTTCTATTTTTTTTATTTGGTTTTGTGTGGAGTTAAATTATCTGAAAGCACTTTTTTTCGAGTATTGAAAAGAACAATAAGTAGAAGTCATTTATATTTATATAATGATTTGTATAGCATCAAATTATTTTATAAGAAAAAGTGTTTTTTTTTTTAGAATTTGAATTTTTTATAATAATTGGAATAGGCTTGGCTTTTTTAAAACTAAATTTATTGCTTTAATACTCTTAATTGTACTTTATTAAATTCGAAAACCTAAAGGATGATGATTTACGTTAATTTTTATTTTTTTCAATTCTTACTATTAGCTCACACTCTCTCTATATATATCTTGTTCAAATTTTCAATCGTTAATAAAATACTTTTCATTCATCCATACAAGTTCAAATACATTTTTTAAAACTTGTAGTGGATGACACTTGATGTTAATACATTTTTTTCAATTATAAATTAATTAATTTAATTTGTCCAGTAATTTCTATTTGGTCGTCAAATCCATCGCCAAATGGTCGTGAAGTTTGTAGCCAAGCTCTATTTTGCCAATTAATATTGTAATTCTGGCAGATGTATATACATATTTAAATTAATTGTAATCATTTTATAAAAAGTAACCAAAAAAAATTGTTGACCTAAATAGAAATTGATTTAAAAAAATATTTTTTTATATATTATTTGTTTATTTGTCTGCTTGTTTGAAAGAGCATAGACGTGTTTATATCTAGCTAACATAACACTTACTGAATTTTTAAACTATATGCCTCTCTACTATAAATAACATTGCTTTCAATGTACATGCCGATTAATAGGCTGTATTTAGCCATTTCTGATAAATTTATTAATTGAAATATCAATTATTAATTTCCATAAAGTTTTGATTTTAATGTTTAATTTTTCTTTCTATAAAATAACAGAAATGTTTATGCATTATTTTAAAAAAAATTATTGGACAAATTTATACCCTCCTTGGTTAATAAGAAAATTCCACAAATCCACCATGATCTTTCTAAATTAACACAATACACTGCATTTTTTTGTCGTAAAAAACAGTTTTAGTCATAAATATTTGAATTAATACTAAAACTTAATTAAATATTAATAATAATCTCTACACTAATACTTATTAATAAATTCAACGAAGTGCCTCAACTTGTAGGAGAATTTTACTTTCTACTTAATGTTTTATTCAAGTTTCAGTAGTCTCATCTACGCAACAGTATGACAGAAACGGTTCTATCTAATATGCGACTTGCTGAGACGATTCACTCATCAAGGAAATGTACTGAGATATTTTTAATGGTCAAAGTAGTATTCTTCCAAGAAATTTCACTTGTTGTCCATTTTCAGCTCGTTTACCCGCCTTTTAGATAAAAAAATATATATATCACGATTTTTTCTTTCTTTTTTTTATAATTGTTTTCTTTCTCCTTTCTTTCTTTTTTTTCAGATAAAAATGTATTCCATTGCCAATTTTTATTTCATATTTTTTTTAGAAATAGTTATAAATGAAATATAAAAACATTAAAACAAATAGATTAGATTTTTCTTAATGAGAAACAAAAAAGTATTATCATTAGGTTACTCAACTTGAGAAAAAATTCGTAGATCTATGAATAAACAAAATTTGAAACTATCGTATCATTAATTCCGTGAAACAAAAAAAGAATTCTAAAAAAGGAATTCAACTACAAAAAAAAAATCAAGAGTTTTTTTTAAGATGTTTGTTTACCACTTTTTTGGCAAATAATAAAAATAATAGCTTCAATAAAAAAAATCATCGTTTTACAATTTTTTTATTTAATTTGTTGTAATTTAGTATTCATATTATTGATAAAAATACCTGAACATAAATGCACACAAATTTTTCTCTCTGGAGTAACTATATGCTTCGAGTTTTAAAATAAAATCACACGAAAGAGTGAGGAATAATTGCTTGAAGAATTAGTATCAGAATTAGCAATTGAAATAAAATGATTTTCAAATAAACTTATATTACTGAATTATTTATATTTCTTTAAAGTATATATCCGATATAAATTTAAATCGAGATTTTTTGATGGACTTTTTTTTTTACTGTTTCATAACAACAATGAAATACATATTTTCTGCTTAAAATAGATTTAGATTACTTCAATTCTGCTGTGTATTTGCAGTAATAAGTTGTGTATCCCCTAAAACAGTCCGCTTCAACATTTTTGAGTTCATTTAACAAACTACGAAAGTGTCACATATAATATATACTATTCAAATAACTTTTTATCATTGAATTAATGTATGCCCTTTACAATCATGTTGCTAATATTAAATTTGAACACCCATGTGCACCTGTAGTTGATTAACATGGTTCTGGTAGCTTCTTTAGTGTAATTATAGAAATACAATTTGCAGAAAAAAATAATTTAAATTTTTGTTTTCGTTTCCCCGTCTGAGTTGTCACCATTTAAGTATAGGACATAGTAACAATCCAATTTAAGTAAGCATCCACCAAAATCTATGTGAACATACTGAATTAAATCAACAATTGAAAACCGAATTGAAGTTTCAATTTTTTTGTATTCTTTCATTCATATATCTCAATTTCATATATATATATATATATATATATATATATATATATATTTGAAGGACTTCTTGATTATCATTGAAATTATTTAAATAAATTTTTTTAAACTTGAAATAAACTTTTAAACTTGATATTCATTTCATGCTGTATTTCAATAGGATTAATAAATTTTACGAGCATGGACATTATTATTTAAAGCAAATATGGAATTAGCGATCAAATTATGGTTATTTAAAACAAACTTGTATAAATAGCAATCAAATATCGTTATTTAAAGCAAACTTGAAAATAGCAATGAAGCATGGTTATTTAAATCAAGCATTGAAATAGCAATCAAATAATGTTTGCAAGCATATTACTTTGTTTAAGTGTTTATTAGCGATCATGGAACTATTTTATGCAACTTCACTTGGTAATGAGTAGCAGATCTATTAGCAATATTACAAATGCATTATTTCTTATGCCATATGTTAGTAGTAACGATTTAAGTAGTATCAGTAAAAAAGATAAAATGCAATTAAATAAATTGCTTATTTTTATTTCTTATAAGAAAAAAACCTCTTTACTCAACCAAAAGGCAACACATTTCTTAGTAACACTTTATTATCTTTTGAAAATATTCATTTATTAAGGCATAAATTTGTCACTTTCGTGTGAATTGAGTTAAAATGGCAATTTAAAGACAACCATATCATTATAAAGCTAATCTCATCCAAAAGAGTTTCATACTATTCTGCATTATGCTCCAATATTGATATATTGGGGAGAATAATGAGCGTAGAAACAAATAAAATGCTTTATCATTGTATGAGATGATACAAGGAAGCCAGCTCAGATTGGATAATGCCAATCATTTTCCGCTTTTACTTTTATGTATCAGGCACATCAAGAATTAGAAGACAAAGAAAGCTAACTTTATACTTAGTAATATATAAATTACAGAATGCTGATTTTTGAAACAATAATTACAGATTTGAATGAAAATCATTGTTTTAATTGATGAAAAGTATTTATTTATTAATTGAAATAATTAATTATGCGCTTCCTATTGATTCATATGTACATTTCCAATATTTTTAGAAATTAATTTTGATGAAAATTTTATTCCAAATCTATATCTAAAATTAATTTTTATTGTTTTACTTATATTTATTTATATCTCATTCACACTTGTATCATTGTACTCATTTATATCACACATCTATGGATAATATGGATATGGACAATATCACACATTTATGGATAATAATTAAGAAAATAGTGTCTTTTAAGGTAAACTCATTTTGAAAATGGAATCTCTTTGAAATATTGTTTTTAAAACTAGATCTGAAATTAATTTCCTTATTTTATTTCTATTTCATTTACACTTATATCATTATACTCATTTATGTCACACATTTATGGATATACTGAAGAAAATACTGTCATTTATGGTTAACTCTAATTTTAAACATGGAATCTCTTTAAAACATTGTATTTAATTCATTGCTTACAAAGTTATTTTCTTTCATTTTTATTCAATGACGCAGTCCTATCTGAACTTACTTAACCATCCACCTTACTAAATGCATAAATTGGGCTTGAAAGAGGTTTGTTATTACCAAAGACGCTGTTCAGATAAAGACAGATACAGACAGTAAATTTCTAAGCCTATATCTGTTACCGAGCGAATTTGTTAGAGCCTGCCCTCGAATGCCCCCTAATCCAAATGATAATCGTTTACGTTGGTTTGAGCTTTCCACTAACGCACAGACAAAGTAGCAGGTGCACGGCGCGTTACTGAGGTTAAAGTATTCGAACCATTGTCGCCGACGCTCCCCATCCTACATTGGCCGGGATATGCATATGTCATGTGTCAGAAGCGTTCATTTACGGAAAATTTGGTGCGATGCCAAATTACAGGGAACGCAACAATGGCACAGCTGGCCTCATTATAATTATTATCAAAGCTCTGGAGCAAATATCATTATGAATTCCACTTGGAATACTGGGATGGTAAGGGATAAAGAGGGAGGCTTGGCCTTTCAAGGAAGAATTTTCCAATTTTAAGTTTCAGTTTAAAGATTGAGCCTTTAATGACGGAATCATTTCCGAAGAGCTTTCGATAGGTTTGATGCTCAGCGCTGATTCTCTTGAGGATGAATAGGGAGAATAGTTTTCGGAGAGAGGAAGAAAAGAGTTAAGTGGGTCTTTGAGTCGTAATAATATTGTTTAATTTTGAGCGAAATATGAAGTTTGGAGGATCGTGATGCTGCAGGGTTTAATTAAAGAACGAGTTATGCTGCGGGAAAATGTGATGAAAAATATTCTTCTATCGTCAATGATACGACACGTGAAACGCAATTTAGGATGACAGAAATTTGCAATAATTCAAGTAATCAAATGTCTCAATAAATCTCTTTTAAATAAAGAATAAAATAGACAGCTCATAAAAATCATAACAGATGTCCTCATCTCTTTACAGCAACCATATTTTAATGAGTTTGTTGAATGTTAAATGATTGAATTTAAGATAACATTTTGTTTCACTATTATGCCTTTGTATATTTAATACAGATAATTTATTTTAGAAATAAAGTAGATTTTCTTATGATTTTTTTAAACATTTCATAACATTAAATTTTCTTTAAACTTTCTTTTCATGTATTTTTGAATTTCTCGCATATGAAAAGGATAAAGTGATAATTGTCATTAAAATATTCGAACACGAGGATCTCCATATTTCAGGCTTTCCTTAATTCGAAAAATTTGTTCTTGGAATCCCATCTACCTGATTGTAAACATTGGTGATTCGATCCAGACGGATGACAATTGGTATATGATTTCTATTCCATATTTATACGTTTGTTAAATTTGAATGAAATCCATTCAGAGAAAATATGTCTATGGCTGTCCGAATATGCATTACGATAATTACAAAGTAAAGAACTAAATGGATAAATGTTGATTCACAAATTTAAGTTCTGAAATTAAGGTAAGCATCACATTTGCAACCAAATACGTCAAGTAGTTCAATATCTATCGCTCAAAAATTTTACAAGTATGTAAACGTGATAGTTTGAAAGCGCAATGTCTCGAAGTAGATGAAATTTAGTACACGATTTTGTGCATGTAATTTGGAAGATGCTTGCAATTTTTCTGAAGAGAATAATTTCACTTAGAAATAATAGAGAGTTCATTTGAATGCAATTTTCTACAACATAAATAATTGCAAGAATCTTCTTTTAAACTTAACTTTATATATTTTTTTAAATTTAATATTCTTTAATTTACAAGATCAAATTTCTTCTTTTTAATTAATTGATTATTGGCTTTCAGCAATTAATGGTTACTTGAAAATAATGCATTATTCGTTGATTTGAAACACTTTATAATTTTCTGAGGTATGATTTTTAGCATGAAAGAGCTAATATTTCTTAATGAAGTACTTCATGCTAAATCGAGTTTTAAATGAAGTTTTTCTTGTTATTTTAATGAAATTTTGTATATATCTTCATTTAAAAATTTACGAAAACTTTTATTATCTCTCCCATATAGAATATAAAGAACTAAGAGCAGAAGATACTTCACGGTGCATTTTTTTAAAAAATACGTAATTTAAACGCTGAAATTATTTCTGATTCGACAGAGATAAAAATAGGTTTTTAAAATAAGCAATAAAGTAGAAAAAAGTCAAAAACAGCAACTATTATTATCATGTTAGCAAAGGTTCAATCGATTCCTTTCCAAGCCTAGGCCAATCATTTTTTTTCTTGTTTTCTTTTCAAAACTACAAAAGTCCAAACATTGTAAATTACCCCCTTTTTATACAATTATCAACAAATCCTCTTTAAAGACTTTCTTGCAATTTCCAAACTTATATAAATCTTCTTTCCCTACGAGTTCAGTTGAAAATAAAACATTGACTTAAAACAAATTAAGACTATATTTATTCCGTTGGAGTAGCAACAAGACAAAGAAACCGAGTAAGATGAAAAGGAAGTGACCTTAATTAAATTTGAGTTGAAGCCTCAGTGTCAGCTCCTTCAGGTTTCCCTGAGAGTTGATGTTTGAGGTTCGTGACATACATATCGATTACAATATAAATATGTTAGCTCCAAATCGATTAGGAGAAAATAATCGGATTTTTTTTCTGAAGAAATGAGCATCATTTGAGTTGAATTTCAATCTGCTGCAAAGATATCAGACAAATAATCCTGATTTTTTTTAATTTTTAAATCTAAATCTCTCATGAATTAAATTATTTTTCTTATTATTATGAGTGAGCCAAAATTTATTAATCTTGTTAATAAAAAATAATTCGTTTTTCAATAATTAATTTCATGTTTTTCAATCTAAGAAGATTATGAGGAACAAAAACATGTAAGATAATAATCATCTGCTTTTATGAGTATTTTTAGTATTTTTCACTTTTTGGTAACACATTTATGCATAAGAGAAAAAATCTATACAAACTTGGAAATTTTAAAAAATTCATACTCCAAACTCTCCTAAGAACAATAAATATTTTTAAAATTATAATAGAGGCATGTGTTTATCTATGCATATACTCATAAGTTAACTTCAGTACACTAAGAATAAATCAAATAATACTAGATTTAAGTTATTAGTAATGAATTTGTTGATATGTATTTAATCTTGAACCAAAGCTATGGACAGAAAAGCGTGAATTATACAACTATAAATTGAGGCTCATCAAAATATAGCAGGAGTGGTCTCCCAGAAACTTTCTCGTATACTTGGCAAAAAATATATCGTGCGTGTGCCATATTGCATGTTATTAG
Organism: Argiope aurantia; assembly: GCA_026543865.1. NCBI lineage: Eukaryota > Metazoa > Arthropoda > Arachnida > Araneae > Araneidae > Argiope > Argiope aurantia. Next base: position 26,830 of record JAPMOR010017607.1, read on the forward strand.
CGAACAGTAATTATGACCGAGCTTAGTAATATTCCATTCGATCATTGGCCGATTTCTTTGGCCTTTAAGTATTCATTTGGGAAGTGATATATTATATAATTACCAGGATACCAAAAGTGCATTTTAAATGCTTTTTTTTATCTATTGGAAACAAAATTTAACACAAAACTACAACTGTCATCATAAAATCAGTATCAATTTTCATATATTTAACTCAGTATGTTTTTATAATTTTGTATGTGTGTGAATGTACAGAGGATCAACTGTTTGACGGATTAATGTTTGAATTTGTTTATTGTCTGCGCATTATATCTTTATATCTCTGATATTATATCAGAGAGCTTCTAATTTATCTAGCTCTCATCGTTTTGCCATTTGCGTTTTAACTTCTATTAAGACAACTTAGTCTAATTCTCTCTTTATGAACATGAGGAAGTAAGAAAATAATTCTGTACAGTTAATAAGTTACGAAGATTTTTTAAGTACAAGCTTTATCCCACTTAGAATTACTATTTTGTTAATCATAAAATACATTGTTAGGCTATTTGAATGAAATAGATAAATAAATATTCAAAGGACAATTAATAATATGCCAGTCATTTATACGTCATTTCAATACAATTTATATTTATTTGAATTTGTTGTAATGACAAATTACTTTGTTTATACGATGTAAAGGACGCAAGCTTTTAGTTATAAATTATTCTGCTTTTTCCAAAATTCGCCAATTTTCTGAATCATTTATTATTTTTCATTTAATTAAAGGGGAAATAAATAATAGATAAATTAATATTAGGAGAAAAATTATCAGAAGATAATTTAAAAAATAAGAAAGTAGATTCTGAAGAAATGTTTTCACTTTCTTTTAAAGATGAAATGGAAATGGTCACCATCAAATTTCAAACATAATTATTTTATAAAATTGAAACGAAACATGTATATATTCAAAAAATATCTTTCTATTCATTATACTGTATATAATATTCACAAATAACTAGCAAATCAAATGGCAATGAAAGAAATTTTTAAATAACCTCATGCAATAATAAGTCTGATTTTTCTTGATTTTATAATAATTTTGAGATTTAAGTATATTTAATTCCAAATTTTAATATACAATTAATCGAAAACCTTAATTTTTAGGTCATTTATAAATGGTGCTTTATTGCATTATTTTCTCGCTTATAAAAAAATTTAAAAGATACACTTTTGAAATTATCAAATGTAGCATGTATAAAAGGGAAAAGTCGGAAGTGGTTCATTTTGAGATTTTAAAAAAAATATGTATTCAAATGAATTAGTGGAAGATATAATAAGTTAAAAATATTGTTGTTCCCATTTTTTATTCTGAAAGTTAGAATTATCAAATTGGTTTTTTTTTGTAGCAATTTTCTCAAAGGGAGAGTTGATTTTAAATTTTATACATTACCAAGAGCTGATTTTATTTGTAAAAGCAGAAAAAAAAATGCAATGAGAATTTCAGTTATTCTTTCATATAGATGATGAATCTTAGCTCTAGTAAGACATATTTTATCAGGTTTCAAAATAAATAGAATTAAAAATAGAAAGACAAAAATTAGTTGCTATGTCTTGGGAAATTAAAATCGATAATAAAGCGTAACATATGCATTCAACCCGAAAACAAAAGAAAGAATGCTATAAAACAAATAGCAGTCCAAAAGAGCAACGTAGTTAATTTGATAATCAAGCCTAAAAGAAAAAGAAAAATCCTTTTTGTCAGAAACAAAATTGTTCTTTTCTTTTTCTTTTATGAAAGTAAAATAAAAATGAAATATTTTATTTAATCGCAGAAACATTTTTCTTTTTGTTGAGATTGAATCATTCTTTTTTCTTTAAAACCTATTTATCGTTGCTATTCATTTGTAAATATTTACGCAAACAAATTTTATTTTTATTTTATTCTTTAGCTGATAAGCGAAATAATTTAATGGAATTTCTAACTCATTTTAGTCTTAATTTATAACTTGCGATATGTAATATTACATAATAAGTTAGTTTCATGACTGTGAATTACAAAATTTTAAAAATAAGAAAGAAAGAAATTCGGTTTTATAAGATGCTATTTGATTTTAGAATAATCTAAACTGTCATTTAAACAGACTGTAAGCGAAGTAAAATAAGATAAGCTATGCGATTTATGTTTATCATTTAACATCATTATCATTATTAACATTATAAAAACTATTAACAGCTTCGATGACCAGCCATCCTCAAATCATATTATTGGTATTAATTTCGTCGCGTCATTCAACTTTAATGAAATCAATTTTATCACAGTAAAAGAAAGTGCCATTTTAAATTAGACTTTCATAATAAATACAGAGCTTTGTTCGAATGTAATGAAATAATTATGCCTGAAATAAACATAGAGCGGTATTAATAAACATGGATAACCATGCTTTGAAATTGTTGAAGTTAATTTAAGAATAAAATTGGCAAAATCGATCCATTTATTAAAACTATGTACTTACGAAAAGTTTTTTTGCAATATATCTCATATATTGCAAAATAAATATATATTTAAATTAATTAATATATATTTAATAAATATATATTGAAATTAATTAATATGTATTTAAAAATATATTTTAAAATTAATTTGCAATATATATTTAAATTAATTAAAAATTATTTAAAAAATTTGTCGAAATTAGAATAGAAGTAAATAAAAATTTATTTTCACAACAATTTTTTACTTAAGTCCCATTACAGATGTTGTTGAATGTTCTAGAATATTTTGGGAAAGCTTAGTAACACTTCTTATTTGACCAGATAGAGACATCAAGAATTCTGGTTGGCTAGGAGGACAGAAAAGTAAATGAGAATGAAAAGAGAACTTTTAATATAAATAGAACAGATGGTAGATTAGTAAAGAGAGATAGTTGGATAGTTTGAAAGGGGAATAGTTGGACATTCATTTACAGTAAGAAAGTGTTATATTTTATTCAGATTCTTATTGATAAGAAACTGGATTCTTTGAATATTAGATAAGCAGTTTTGATGTGTTAAGGAAGTGGCGTTGGTGACTCTGAATTTTTGGCAATGAAACCATCCATCGTATATTAGATAACAGCAGATAAAAAGGAATGAAGAGAGTAAGCGTGTTAGAAAAATAATTTTTATTTTTGCGATTATCTGGAAATGATTTGATTTTTATTTGGCATTTATTGATATCTATTTTATTTTTATTTCTGATAAAATTGCTTGATTACATTTTATAACAATTTAGTAATATCTTTTGTGTGGATATATTAGTGTCGCTGTTTTATGTTTTATTTATAAGAAAAGAAGAACTTTGTTTATATTACATTTGTAATTTCAATTTTTTTAAATAATTATTTAAAACACGACATAAATTGCCAATCATTTAATTCTTGGCATTGTTCTCTCTCTCTCTCTGTATATATATATATATATATATATACACTGGTGTGCAAAACTTAAGCAACAGGTATGTTTTTTGCCATAACTTCACGAGAAATCATCTCAGAGACATGAAATTCAGAAATGTTACAGCATTTTGTTCTAAAAGAATGACGAAATCATAGTTGCGCAGAAATGAATACAATGCATACAGTATGGAATCAAACAAAAAATAAGGCTTTATTGAACTCATAGTATCGTTACACATGATTGTCTGTCCAAGAGGAAGAACAGCAAGCAGATGTTCCTTAGTATGGGATATGCCCCCCCCCCTACTGCAATGGTTGCTTCGCACCGTCTCCCCATACTCAGCACCAGATTGTACAACAGTTCTTGAGGTAAGAGTGCCCATTCCTCAATCAGCATCTGTTTAAGTTGTCGGGTGTTCCCAGGAGGATGTAATCGTGCCGCAAGGCGTCTCCCCAAAGCATCCCACACATGTTATATCGGATTTAAATCAGGGGACCACGCCGGCCAATCTATTCGAGTGATGTCTTCCCGTTCCAGGAGCTCCTCAACAGCATGAGTCCTTAGTGGCCGTGCATTGTCATCCATAAAAATGAAGTCTGATCCAATGGCACCTCAGAACAGATGCACATGGGGAAGGATCACCTCCTGACAATAGCGATCTCCAGTTACAGAACCTCTGTCGAAAACGTGGAGCTCAGTCCGCCCGTTCATCATAATGCCTCCCCTGACGACAACTCCAGGACCACCGAAACGGTCTCTTTCAGTGATGTTACTGGGATGAAACCGTGTTCCGACCTCTCTCCAAATAAACTGGCGTTGGGAATAGTTTGTGGCACTAAAACGGCTCTCATCTGTAAAGAGGACACGACTCCATTGATGAGATGTCCAGTTTTTCTGCTCCCTTCACCACTCGAAACGGTGCCGCCGGTGGGAAACTGTCAAAGGGATGTAGCGTTCAGGACGGCGGGCGAATAGGCCACCTTTGTGAAGGCGTCTGGACACAGTAAAATGCGGCACTTGTCGCCCCATTGCTGCATACAGTTGCTGAGCAATGGCGCTTGCTGACTGGTTTCGGGGTCTTTTCGCCTGCAGGACGATATGTCGGTCATCCACTGCAGTTGTTTTTCTGGGGTGGCCACCACCAACCTTTCTCACAGCTGTACCTGTGGTTTGAAAGGCTTTCCAAGCGCTCGAAACGACACTTTTGTTGATTCCGAACTCTTCAGTTACACTGGTCACACTACACCCCTCCTCCAGCTTTCCGATCATTCTTCTACGTGTGAAATCGTCCAGGTGATTTCTGCTAGCCATATTTCTCGAATTAACTCACGTGCACTTGCAGCGAATGTCTTTAATTGCGTCTCCGTCCTTCCTTTTATTGTAGTGTTGAGCTGTGCGCGTCTTCCGCACGTGTTTTGCGTACGCTCACGTCGCCTGTGACGTTTTGTTCCTGATATTTGCATACGCATGACCTTTCTCTTGAATTACGTGTTCATTGTACTGATCGCAAGAACTCCTTTTCTGCAATTTCATGTCTATCTGCTTAAAATTTGCATTGTTGCTTAAGTTTTGCACACCAGTGTATGTCATTTTTTCATATATATATATTTCCATCACTTTTTTGTTCTTCGTTTGCTATTTTAAAATTACAAAATGCCCTACTTACATCTGTTTTAATAAAAATCTTTTTTGTGATTATTTTATTAGTAAAAAGCACATTGGTATTTTTCTAATATATGTTTAATATAACTGGATTTAAAAATTTTGTCACAATTGTATAATTGATTTTCGGCATTGTATTCTGCTTTAAAAAAACATTTTTTGGAGCTTTTTTCGTTTCTCAATTGTTGAACAGCCAGTCATAAAAGACTTATATGTGATGAGAAAAAAAACTTTTATTTATCAAATGCAGAGTTTTCAAAAATGTATGCAATCTTTAATAATGATTAGTTACAAAATATTTGAACTCGATTCAATATTTCGTGACTCATATAAATTAATATATATTTAGAATGTCTTTATTATTATTATTATTTTCTGAAATATTCAATCTCATGGCCATTTTGCCTAACTGTGATGAATTGGCCATTTTTACCAAGTTTGATACCATTCTGATCAATTTCAAATGTCTCTAAACAAGTCAGTTGTCATCAGGTTGAATATTCTGTCAATAAATATTTTTAGATTGATACATGTAACTGGTCTTGAGTTAGGAATATTGCTTTTCCTACATTCTTTCATAGAAAAATCCATCAGGTGGAATCTAATGACACTTCTCATAGTTTTCAAGCTTTTTTATATTTTGTTTTTTTTTATTTTTAATTATATAACTGTATTACTTATTGATTATTGTTATTAATGGTCACGTAAAATGACATCAAAATTTTAGGAACAGTATTTATCAGGTTGAATTTTCTGATTCAGATTATAAATTTAAATTTAAATTATTATTATCATGAAGAAAAATGCCAATATTCATGTCTTAGAAACGCAAATTATATCCATTTTGTACAATTTATAGAGAACTGGCAAGAAAATAGGCGAATGCTTAGTAAAATGAACAAGGCTGCACGTTTTCTAAAATAATGATGTATATGCGTGTCAAAAATATTTTGTTGAAGCTGTTAAAAGCAAGTTATATAAAACTATGTTATCAAATTTTTTAGTTTCAATAAAAAATAAACCAAACTCTTATCTAAATTATATTATCGTCATGCAATTTCAAACAAGAAAAAATATTTTATATTTTTATAAAAGTATTTTTTTAGCACAGCCAATAAAATAGAATCGAGTAAAGCAGTTATGTGCACAAAAATGAAAATTAAACTGTATTAGCTTAAATGATTTCAAAGGTTTGAACAATAATGAAAGAATTAAATGTATTGAAAACATATCTATATAATGATGGGAATGGAATTTCGTGGGGGATTTTATAAGTTTTATTGTAGATTAAATCTGTCAAAATTTTATCGTGTAAATATTTCGACATCTATTGACAAATGATGTAAAGTAGAATTTAAATAAATATTTCAACAGTTCTTAAACAAATGTTGTTTTTGAATACATTTTGTAAACATATTTGTTTCTTTTGCATGCAAACCTTTCATTCATTCACATAATGCCAAGTCCTCCGCGCATATTTTTAATAAAATACTTTCAATTTCATAAGAAATATATAAAAAAATCCATGTAAATTGAAGATTGTAGATGCATTTAATTCCACAAATTTTAAAACTTTTCAGAAAAAAATATGATAGAAATCAATTAATTCATGATTTTCAGCTTCGAATTAGATGCGGCCTTAATATAAACTAATAACTCATTTTAAAGCATTGCATATGCCATGGAATATTAAAAATATTATAATACCTGAAGTAACAAAAATAGAATATACTATGTTGTGTTTTGTTACTGTTTCAGCTGAAGGGAAAATTGAATTTGTCTTTAAATGTCATAAGATATAAAATGACTCAGAAAAAAAAAATGCCGAACCTGCATTGGTAATTTTCTGTCATGAAAAAAAAATAATAAAAAAAATAAAGCAATCGAATACAAAGAAAGAAAGGAATGAAAAGCATGAAATCGGATCGAGGAGAATTTCTTTTGTTTATTGGATTGTCGAAATTGTTATTATTTAATTATACTGTCAAAACCGCTTTTTGATGCACGATTTCTTTTCTTGTTTTCTTGTTACAGATTCTAACAATGCATGGAGAAACTAAAAATAGATTTTGAGAAAAGATGTCCTGAGCTTCTTTATTTTCAGAAAAACCAGAAAAGGAATATCATCGTATAAAAAGTTATTGTCATTAAATTGATTAATATAATGGCAAAATCTCAGGATTTTAGAAGGTAAAGCAGTTGTTTATGAAATAATGATGGATTTTAGCAATTAGGCTAATAAGTCTAGCAATTCGTTACCATCTTCCAAGAAATAGGAAATAAATTGCCAGAAATATTAATAATTAATCCGAATTTGTGCTAAAATGCATGGGAATTTAGAAATATTTGGTAAATAGAAAAGAAACATGGAATGTTTTAGCCAATTTCACCAAAAGATACATTCTAAAATAAAAGAATTTTATTTGACGAAAGAGCCATTTAATTTTTTGCCTAATTAAATGGCTGCTATAAACAAATGATCCACATGCTTTAATACGAAATATTTTCATTAAGGATAGTAAAGTCTTAGAATTTGGTAAAGACGAAAATTCAATTCTTAGGCATTCTGAAAAATGTCTTATCAATTTAATTAATTCTTAAAAATTGCAAAAGACAAATAGACTGAATCTTCTCACTAGTTGCTTTATATATATTCATAATTAAAGAAGGTATATGTATGTGTGTGCTGTTTTGACTCTCGAAAGGATGAGTCCTTTCACTTAGAGTTGTTATTATAGAGAAAATATACTTCGGAGAAGGTAAAGTTTACCTCATATCTTAATTTATATTTGAAATGATTGTTAGATCGTTTCAAAATTCAAAAGGTTTCTTTTTAATGGCATAGATAAATTTATTTTGCCTTTTTCACTAAATGTTTACAGTTTAAAAATTTTATTCATTTTTTTTGTGTGTAAATCCCGACAATAAATTTCATTGTTGCAATGATATTCAAATCATCACCTGTATTCCATCAGACATTAATGCTATACTTTCATTGTAAGATGATAAAGAAGAAAGTTTCAAGCATCTTCTAAACAATTTACATGAAATATAAAAATATAATAAATAAAATTTATAGTAACATGAAAGACAACCTGCAATTAGAAGATAGATCGCCTAGATATTTAATGACACAGTGTTGTTTCTAGGGACCTGACATCTTTAGAAATGTTCATATGCATATAAACAAGACAAGTGCTAGGCTATTCAAACACCACATATTTAATATTTATCGGAATTTGATGTTTAAAAGTAGTTTTTGTAAGGTATAATGAGCATCATAAGAGATGTGATTATGTATAATTCATAACAAATATGATTTGAAATTAATTGCAACTTATATTCCCTCCTAACAATCTGCTGCAATATTTTCTAACCTGTTTTTGTAACTATATTTATATGATAAAGGAGTTATTTCATTAAACAATCTTTCCATTTTAACTTATGACTTTAAAATAAAAATCATGTAAAGTGTTATGGCATCAATTCCTAAAATAAGTGAGTAGTCTAGATCAAAATAAATTTCATTAATGATGTTATATTTCTTGTTGATATATTAGCTCATAAAATCAAAATTAAAATAATAGACAAAATATCTCAATGGAATATCTGGATTTTTGAAATTCATTTATTTTCAGATGCATGAAAAATAATAAGCATATTCTGGCAAAGAAAAAAAAATGAAATAAAAACTGAATATCATATAAGGTCGAGTCATAGTATGATATCAGTAGAATAGTTATCCAAATAAAAATAACAAATTATCATAAAGGAAGGGAACATTTTACATTTTCTTAAACAAGAAACATCATTTTTAAGAAATTTAAGAAATTTCAAGAACAGATTTATTTATTAAAATTTGAATTTGAATAGCGGGAGGAAACTGTTTATAAAACGATTTTTTTTATATTCATTCATTTTCAGAAGTTTTGAAAATAAATAAATACATTCTGAAATTTTCTTTAGATATACTGTTCTTATATATACTCATTTTTTCAAAAATTGATAAGAAAAGTCACGTTTTATTAGCTTCATGAAATTGTGTGGCGTCATGAAAATTTAGGAATTTAAAAGTGAACGAAATAAAAACCAACAATAAATATTCAGCTATCCTCTATTCATAGTAATGTTGCAGAAATTTCTCTGAAAACTTCTTTAATAGCGATATTGTTAATTTTTTTTTAACTAAAATAAATGCAAACTGCTTCAGTAATATATATACATACATTTAGTAACTAGTGCTATTCAATTTAAAATAGCTCTTACTAAGAAATTTCTTACTGGAGAAAATGCTTCAACGAATATGCATCAAAGGCTTAGATTTTTAGTGGGACAAGTCTAATGTATATGTGTAGGAAATACAAATGCTTAGTGAATACAAATGTAGGAATACAAATGCGAAAAACATTTACATAATGGAATATATAGTATTTGTCGGACAATAGAGGGATGGAAAGAGGTCTAAAAATATAGTTTTTCCAGGAATTCATAAGAAATTTACCTACTCAGCCTGCAAAGGGATATTATTTTTCGAATTAAAAAGCAAAATTGTGGTTTGATTAATAAAACAGAAGGGTTTACAAAATATATTTCCCAGAAGGTCCAGGAAAATTCTTCATAACGTCTCAAGAAAAATGTACATATTTATTTGCAGAAAAATGCAGATATTTATTTGACCTTTACTTAACTTTTCAACGAGCATGTCTCCATAAATTTTATGACAAAGGGGATATTTCATACTTTGTTTTCCTGTGTAGCATCCAAACCGTAGAAAGATCATTGTTATTTTTTCATGCGATTTTCCCATTCATGAATAGATGGCTTTTGTTTGATTTTGAAGGTGAAATTTCAATGCACTCTTTAAAAGATAGTATGATAATCCGTACTATTTTACGACAAAGCACGAGACAGTATGAGATTTCACATTGTTTGAACATTTGTTTCAAAATTTACATCACGCTTTCGTTCTCGTATGTTAATATTTTATATTAGTATTCATTATATGCTAAATACGCATAAAAGTGATTTATTGCTTCATTTTATGTAATCAAAAATTTCATGTTATATTAGAGACAAAATGTAATGTAATATTTGGGCTTGAAAATTGTAAAATATGAAGGCATCTACACATTTCAAGATATATCTTATAAAGTATAAACAAGGAAATAAGGAAGATAAACAAGGAAGGTTTTCTCGAAAATAATAGTAAATTTAGGGGTAAAAGTTTTGACTTAAGTTATATCAGTAGTAATTATGTGAGGTAATTATACCTCACGATGATACAAAACAAAAGTTTGAGGATGGGAATTTTCATATTGATAAAAATAAAATTATAAGATTCATAAAATAGAATAAGACAAGAAATTAAAACCAAAAGAGTCAAACATTGGGAAAATTCTTGTTAAAAGTAAAATATATGAGAAACAAAAAATGTAGAGAATTAAAATTGATCACTGATACGTAGAAATAAGATTGATGAAATAATATTAAGATAAGCAAATCAGTTTGTAAGTAACGGAATACAAAGTGCCACTTCTCAATAAGAAATACCAAGAAACATTAAAATTTAATTTCCACTCTTAATAAAAAACTTATTTTTCTAATTTATTTGTTATTATTATTATGTAATAACTTCCAAATGAAATAACATAAGAGAAAATAACCATTGTTTGTGAAAAATTCGATAAGTCCTTTATCATCCAAGAGTTATATAGCGTCAACTAAAAAGAAAAGATAAGGCTTTATTAAAAGTAATTAAATAGCTAAAAATTCTTAGCACGTTATTAGTAACACGGTTATATAAATCTCCCTTTTTTAAAAGGATATTATTTGCTACGATGGCTATCTTATTCTCTTAAAATACGGAATGCATATTTTGTTTCAATTAATTCTCTTGTTCATAACTTGTCATCTATAATTCCCTCAGCAATGCATTTTTAAATTCTAAAGAGATATAAATTTAAATTGCCTTCTATAAACTGACTTATTTTATTGAACCGTTCTTTGTATGCATGAAACCTCTTCATATCATAACTAACCTCTTCCCCTGCATAAATTAACATCTAGTTGCAGTTTTCTTTACTTGTTGCTGTAATTTCATTTTCATATTCCTCGTTTGTTGAAAAGTTTTACGCTTTTTTGTAATTGAGCTCAAATTCAATTCTCTAGTACGGCGCAGAGATCCTGTAAATTTTCTGGTGCTCAGTATGTTTTTTATAATTGGCCTTTTTTTACAATTGTATCATTAATCAATTACAAGAATGTATATAACTATGTGCGTAACTATTTAGAGCTGCAAGATCATTTTACTACTAAAAGAAGTAAAATAATTTTTAGCTATCTCGAGTTTTGATATGTGCCTATAAAAATGTTTTTAATGGATTCTTGGTTGCCTGTTTGCTCTGTCCTACCTAATGCTATAACTTGCCCCATTTTATTATTCATAATATTAAAATATTTGGCCATGATTGGAAAATGTTGATAAAATGTGAATAATATTAAGTTCAAGAATTAAAGGTGCCATATTTATATATTGGAACATTCATATCTTGAAAAGTTTAAAAATTCCCAAAAAATATATATATATATAACCATGATGTACATAAAATAGCAAAATGCACATTTAATCTTCTTTCTTTAAAAATATTTGATAGAACGTTGAAAACGATGTGAATTTACTCAAGCAGAGGAACATTATTAGTAGAAACAGAGCTCGTGTATTCTGCCCTTTCTAAAAGAGAAGATTATCTGTGTTTGTAATACATAATAATTTAAAACATTCTTTTTTAAGTCATGAATAATATATCAACTTATATACTTTATAATTTCAGAAATATTTTTTTACTTAATCTAATAGCATAATAAACTAAATCATTTGCTCAAAAGAAAATAATATTAAGTTTTAAAAAAATTCTATCAAGCCTGTTTTTATCTCATCCTCAAATATAAAAACTAGAGCGAATTACTCTGAATAATTCTGATAAAAAAATAAATGAATATTTTTGTTATATATTTTTTTGTTTTATTAAACAATATACGATTCTTTAAAGTGTAAACATTAAATATATATGTTAAAAAATACAGAAACATAAACATAAAAAAATACAAAGCATTTGTTTTGTTTTGATTCCAAATGCCATATTATTTTTCTAAATATCTCAATAATATTTCGTCGGAAACACTTTCTATTATTATTATTTTTTTTGCATCCGAAATGCATTAAAAGAAATATATAGATTTATGCAGCGTCATTTAACAATAGGTACATTAATGAAATAAATAATCCTTTGTTTATAACAAAGACAATCTTTAGTTCCATTTACAATAAAAATACATCATAATCTGAAAAAACAAAGACCCTATCTGTATTCTTTTAATGATAAAATATAATCTATCCAAGTATTAATGAGGGATAAAATGTGAAAAAAATCATGAACACTCAAAACATATTTGAAGATTATATTTCCATAACAAAACGTCTACTGCATGATATTTATAGATAGAAATATATTTGTAAACATATGTATCAAATTTTGTTTTTTAATGCGTTATTTTAGATTTTTTGCACATCTTTCCATTATGATTACCTTTTAAACAAAAGTTTCTGTTAGAAACATATATAATTTCATATTTCTCTTTAAATCCAAAAAGAACTAAAATGCAACCGTAGCATATTTTAAAAAATTAATACCGTTTATTTTATCAAAAAAAAATGATTTCGAAAAAAATCCATATTAATATATTAAATTAATAGATTAATAATTAATATATTAATGAATATATTAAAGAATTGCATAGCATTTAAACAAAAACTGATGTGCGTCTCAGCTATGCGTATGAATATCTTCCATTACTTTCAGATTATGCACCTACATACCAATAAGAGCATGAATAATATGACTGTAAATCATAAAGCAGAATTAATTATGAGCTAAGATACCTCTGCTAAGGGTTGTATACCAAATTATTAAATAAAAGTGGATATATCAAATAAAGTCTACAATTTAATACTATTAATTACTTTATTATGAAAACGTTCCAATATAGGAACAGCTCAGCTATATGGACAGTCGCATACAATATTTCAGGATTTAAGAAATATGTTTATACAAAACACCATCTTCAACCCTAGGATATATCTTTTTTTATAACTCGTTTTTCAACATTGCGTCATCTGTTTGGTTACAATAAATCTAGGCAGTGTGCTATTCCGCTTATTGCGGGCATAATTAGTCGTATATCCTAACATCAAAGTGTCATAGAAACTTTAAATATCTGGGTATTATGGGTGTTATTCCAAATTACACTGTTTCTTTAGAATGGAGTAATTTCTTTGTTTCCTCATGTGTAAACTTCACATATAATTAGCAGAATTTTTTTCTTTAGCTTTCAACAATGTAAGATATACACAAAATTAAATGCTTAACGAATTGCTGAAATCATTTCAAAATTCATTGCAAAAATGATATATGCTGTCAAAAATTATTAAGGAAATATTTAAAAAAATTTGTCT
>JAPMOR010017616.1:0-12814 GCA_026543865.1 Argiope aurantia
TGCCGGTAAAAAGTAAGCCTTGTAAAATAAGTAAATAAAGACATTTTACAGCATATACTCAGTGCAGAAAGACTTTAAAAAAATAGAATATGGAAGTATGAAATAATAAAAATAGTTTTGCAAAAGCATGAAATTGTAGTGTGAGTGAAATAAAAGGAGACAAAAGAGACACACTAGAGGTTAGGTGAAACATGTATTTTTTCATCATTTTAATCTATCAACAGTGAACATGTCCTGGTATAAGTATTCTGTCGCGAATGGTGAGAAGGGGACGATATCCCCCTCTTCCAGTCGAACCACAAAATAACATTGAAATGACAAATATCCATAAATAAATATAATACATTATGTACCATATACAAGAAGAACACGCGGGCTGCGTCGGACGCCCTAGCATTCGGTGCGAGCTCTTTTATGTGAATCTCGGAATGATTCGGAACAGAAGCGTTTGTGGGGGTGAATAAATGGCACGCGCATGCATGCATTTCGTTTCCTTTTTACGAAATATTCAGATTAAGGTGATCCGGATTCCCCCAAAAAAATAGTACTAATTTTTTCATTATTTTAACCCTAATAATATAGTGGAAAATACTATGTTTTTTTGAGATAATGTCTCATATTTGATACAGAAACTCAATTTTAAACTGATTCTCATCAGATCTTTTCCACTTATAATTTTCTTTCCACGTATAGCTTTATTTATATACATATGAAATCACTAGTAAAAAGCAAGATTACAATTGACGAATAAAGTTAATTACACTCTATGGTAAGAGCAAAAGAGAGTAGCGCAACTCACAATGGTACTTAATTTGAAGCATTGCGATAAGATTATAAAACCACGCAAGGATATTTTATTTTAAAGATTTCTGGGCATTGGAAGGAATTAACTTTAACATAAAGACTTTAAAATATTAATTAATAATTGCGCCAAAAATGAAAATTAAAATATTAATGCATTATTTTCCATTATTTTGTAAAAGCTCCCCCCCCTGTTTTTCTTTTAGGAATAATATGATGTATTGTACATTGCAATAAAGAAATTACTAATTTGTTTTTATTAAAATAGAAGAGGAGATACTTTATAGTGTAGTAATCATAAAATGAATTAGTGTATTTTTAGATTTTCAGCCCCAATTCGGATCGTCGGATGGAATTAACTTCAAACAAAAAGGATTTTAATATATGAATTAATGGATGTACCAAAAATGACAATTGAGATATTAATTAACATTAATAAAAAATATAATTTCCTTTATTTCATAAAAGCTTTTTGCCCTCTTGTAGGAATAATATGATACATTTCCCGTTATAATTAAATTATTCCTTTTTTTTAAAAGTAGAAAGGCAGATACTTCTTAGCTGTAATGTAATTTTATCATATCCATCAAATTAAAAGGATACTAAGTGACTGTGCAAATGCACTTAAACTGATTCTGTGCCGTAAAAATAAAAATTCTAAAACTGACCCACATTGAAATATCCGTCCAATAACTTTAAAGCATATGATGCAGATATTTTGAATGGTGAAAAGATAAATAAAAACATTTTTTTAATATTACAAGAAAAATGTAAGTATTAATTTAATTTGGGAGCTAATAAACCAACCTTCATCTATTGAAGTAAAAATTTAAAAAAAACATGCAGATAATTTTTAAAAGATGGTTTGAAAATGTGTGCAACAAGTATTATTTGGATTTTTTGTATCATAAAACTTTTCGTGATAATTATTACTCAATAATCAATAGATTTTTGGCCAATTGCAGGTTAGAATTTATAGAAAACAGGTTTAATATAAATTTTTTAATCAGGAACCACCTTAATCTTTCCCCTATAGTAATATCACCATGCTAATTTTTCATAAGATATAATATGAATTAGCAAATAGTTTAATCATTTCATTTATAAAATGACGAATACATGCATTGTTGTAAGAGTATTAATCACTGAAATTGTGACAGAATTTATGTTATATATTGTGTACGGTGGATGGCAATTGATGATTGACTGTTGATGCTAAAAATGAGCAGTAAAAATTAAGAAAAGCGAAATTATATCAAAAATATGCCAGTAGTTATATCGACAGTCTGTATAACTAAAGCGATACATGTCGCTTATTTTAATAATTTTTCAGTTGAATAGAGTGAATCGTAATATGTTTCATTTGGTGGTGTATTAATTGTGATTTACTCACATTTAAATAAATAACCAAATTAGTTGATATCAAATGAATGAATTCCTCTATTCAAAACTTTTCGATCGAAATATTGATATGTCAATAAATCATCAAACAAGCTGGATCATAAGATTTCTTGTGATGAGTTCTATTCATTATTTTTCATCAATAAACTTTCAGTGATTACAAGACAACAGCAGTAATTTTAGTTAATGATTGCTTAATACCCAACTTGACAAATGTGTCTTTTAATATTTGAAGCCAGCAGATGAAATATTATTAGTTATATAAATATCAGTGGTATCTCTTTAATAGGTTAATCAAAGAAGACTGTACTACCTATTTAAAGAAAAATGGTGACAGCGCATTTTTTCGCTTAATAAATAAACGTGTTTATGACTAGAATAGGAGAGATTTACCATAAAATATCTTTGACTAGAATATATTTCAGAAAGTACATTGATATTATAGGATTAATATTTAAATAAGAAAAGTTTACTCATTGTTTTAGGCCAAACAATATATTTTTTTAACAAAGAACAGACTGCATTTATAATTTAACATTGCATTAATTCAGATTAATGAAAACCGAAGCCGCTTAGCAAATTTATTTATGAAAGGTTTTAACCAATGCATGATAAGATGTATAAGAATGATAAATTTATTTCTTATTATAATTGCAAAAATGCTATAGTTTAATAATGTTTACAATTTTATTACTTTTAGATTATAAATTTAATTTTTTCAATATTACTATTCTTAAGATTATTTTACATTATTAAAATTTAATTTTGAAAATAAATTCTCTTAAATTTATAGACAGCAAATCGACTTCTTAAAGGAAGATTTCAACTGCATATGGTGTTTTTGGGTATGCTGTTATATATAAGTCGCTTAAAAGTTGTATATTTTTAAAAATAATTTTCACTTTTTGAAATCTAAAAATAATTTTCAAATACCAGAATCTATTGATATATTACTACACAATGCGAAATATATTTCATGAAAATCATCACTCAGGAATCTAAAGAAACAATTCCTTGAATATATTTGATAAAGAAAACATCATTTTTATAAAAATCCCATTAAAAAATTTCCTCTGATCAGTGTCTATAGATTTAGGTTATATTTAGTGATTAATTTTTTCATTCTTTTGGTAATTTTAATCTGTTTCCCCAGTTTACATGTCATGAAAGACCGTTACTGTAAATATTTCATTATTGAGTAATTTAACCATGTGCACTCGGAAAAATAATTAGATGCATAATTATTCACTTAATACATGGATTTGTTTGTTGTTACATGGATTGTTATACTCAATACATGGATTGTTATACTCAATGCATGGATTGTTATACTCAAAAATAAATACATAAAATGATTTCAAGTTTAGGTTTCCAGAAAAATTAATCTACATCTTTTTACCATTCTGAAAGTATTTTTAACAATTAAAATTTAAAAAAAATAAAGTGTCAAAATGATGCACCGTCTTAAATAGTGACTGAAAGGAGGCATTCGAGTGCAAAGGGTTAACTTTTGTTGACTTAAAATAGTGAAAGAAAATTATATGTTTTAAAAAGAACGAATTATTCCCTTCCAAAATTTAGATAGTAAAATTTCGCTGCTGTACTTTTGATATTTGATGTTGTCTCAGTGGTGGGCATAAACTAAAATACTGTTAGAAAGTTGCAGATAAAATTAAATATGAACCGTACATGTTGTGCTCGCCATTGATATTGTTATTTGGTTCAGAAAGAGAGCAAATGACTTTTTCCATTAATCAAAATACTTCCAAAAATACGAGAATTCAAGATCTGAGAAAATATCCACCTATTATATTTTCACTAAGCACAAAATCTGGCATTGCAAAAGTAGAGAGATTTGAAATTCACTAACCAAACAACAGCCACAGATTCACAATCTTTCGAAGCTCATTCGGAACAAAACAAGATGGCTGCTGAGACGACGGATTCTGCTTTTATTTTCGCTTCGACTCTATAATTGAACAAGAACAGAAAGAGTCATTTGCTTGGGGAAGGGGGGAGTGCTAGGGGTCCGAGGGGGCAGCCCAGAAATATGTATGTGAGATTCTCTGGAAGTTGTAGAAATGTGTATGTAGTCTGACCACAATGAATAAAAATCATTAACACAGTAGCTTGCCGCAGTGACATCGATTCACAATGCATTCTGTCCATTTAGAAGTTGTGTCCATGACCACCAGAGCAATCATATGAGTAATTTTTTTTTATTTCTAGTTGGAATAATTGAGTCAAAGCGAAGCTTTTTTTTAACTAATTAAACTAGTCACCATTGGCGATCTGCTGGTTCAATGTAATTAATGCTCTCTAAAATTTCAATTAAATATTTTTATCTAACTTGATCACTTCATAGCAACTTCAGCAAAATATTTTTACGTTTCAGTTTTTGATAGTCATACAAGTCATATTATTACCGAAACATTATGCCGTCTCACTCTCTAATTTTCATCAGTTCTCTTAAAACTTGAACTTAAAGTGGAAGTGATTAAAATTCAATTAATACAAGAACATATTTTGCTAAAATGAAACATGAAACATGTTTTTAAAAAAAAAATAGAGTACAGAAAACATTATTGTTGGGCATTGACGTCTTATGTGCAATACAGAATAACTTTCCTAATCTATGCAATGTCTCAGAGATTTATTCTATAAAAATTTCTCTGATTCATTACAAAATTAAGTTTTTTGTTTTAATTTCAAAAGTATTTAAAGAACGTAAAGAATATTATTTAATTTTGTTTCGATCAATAAATATTTCAAAAAATTATGAAGTCTAAATTTTATATACCTTTCTGGTCCTATAATTCCCAATTCAGTAACATAAAAAATGTACAACAACATTTTTCGTCTCTATAAAATAAAAAAAGAACAATAAAATGCTGGGGAAAACAACTTTCTTCCACATAGGAAAAGTTTTTTCAGTCAAATATGAAATAAAGTAATAGAAATAATGGCATTAATTTTTTTATATTGTAAAGAAATCATCAGAAAAGGAATAATAATATTAAGATAATAATACTTTGAGAAGACATTCCTAGTTTCTTGCTTGCTTTGAAATTAATAGTCTTATTTTTGTTATAATCATTTGATCATTGATTTATTAATGGATTTAATGATATTTGTCTATTTTGACTAAGTATGATGGCAATAAAGGGACGTGTCTGATGGTCATCTTTTGCGTTTAATGTCGTTTGATGTTTAATGTCACAGGAAAAAAAAGAGAGATTTATGTGTTAAAACTGAAATTACTCTTCGCAAAAGACTTCGAACGTTCAGCAATGATGGTTTAAAATATCACAACCCTCAAAAGCTTTAAAATACCTTATGTAACAAACTTGTTTCACAATTTTTCAACTGCACTGTCATTTTCTACAAATACAAATGAAGGACTAATCATCGGAAGTTAACATTATTAATTAATTAATAGCAAGTAAGCTGCTATATTTTTAATTGAATAACTATTCTCGACTATCTTTCTTCTTTGGATGGATATTCATTCAAAACATACAGTTCCATTTCATAATTTTCTGCTCCAGGAAATAAAGGCATTTATTGCGTAATCTCTTTCTGTTTTGAAATATCGGCGAAACGCAACAGAAATCGTATAATAAAAGCAAATTCCACTCAAATGGTCCTCGGTCGTCATGGACACAGATGTTAAAAGGAAGTCAAGAAAAGAGAAACACAAATGGTCACACCCTCGTCTTGTTCTCGAAGTTGGACCGCCGTCCGTTAGTGACCCCTTTCTCTTGGCCCACGGACACAGTCTTGTGGTGCGCAGGAGGGTTGTCGAAAAGATCCGACTGGTCCTGGTCGGACTTGCATCGGGCTAGGGCGGCCGATTGCCCAGTACGCGACCCCACCGAGAGGTCGTCGGACACCCTGAGGGTAGGGGAGAGTGTCTCTGAGCCGCAGGACGAGCTGTCGCTCATCTCATTGGTGGATCGACGAGAAATCCGGGGGGAAGTGTTCGGTCTACGCCCTAGGATCTGAGCCTGGATATGCTCGCAGATGCGCTTAAACCTCCGCAGAGGACCTGCAAAAGAAAGAAACAAATGTGTGAGTGAACGGATAGAAACAAAAAAAATTTTGAAAAATTACTTCGACACGCCCGAAAGCAAGAGGAACATTCTGAATGACCGAATGCCGCGAAGCATAGGCGGGAATTAAGCTGAATCTAAAGAACCATCACAGGCCACAGTTCGACCCCTCCCGTAGCAGGTACCTCCCTTCATCGGTAGAAAGTATTTGACCTACACTATTTATGAACCTATCAAGGTGGACAGAATCAAACACCGTACCGAAAGCTTAACCCAATGTCTGAGGCTCCCCCCTCCCCCTGGGAGATCTACAAAGATCTATAAAAGTATATGATTAATAAGCCTGGATAATCCAATAAAATCCAATAAAAACTTTAATTAGTTTTTATTGGATAATCCAATTAATCCAATAAAAACTTTATGCAGACATGAACAAGGTTAAATTGTCTCTCAAACAGAAATGCAGTTGATTTGGAAAGAACTCTTCATGGTCTAACCACTTCATAGTGGAGGAAGTATTTTCAGAATGTACTTACCTGAGATGAGTGTGAAGCTGATGCAGTAAACTCCGGGACTTCCAGAGTTGATGTCCTGGGGTCCAGCGGCCGAGGTGATGTCGGCGTGGAATCGGACATTCCTCTGAAACATACTAGGGCCGCCCGGCCTCCGGTACTCCACCCGGAACGACATCGGCGTTAACACACTGTGACTCAGGTCAGCGATCTGGAAAGGGAATACAATAGTGGAAAGAATACTTAAACATTGATGTGAAGAAGCAGTCGGGATTTTTATTTTTCTTTACAGGTTTTATTCTTTATAACTTCAAAGAAATAATCCAGTTTTTAATTTTTATCATGATTTCTGTATCCAAACTATGGCCAGAGCCGAGTAGCGTATTGAAGAGAAAAGCAGAAAACAGGAGAGACAGGCTTGAGAAAGTATTAGGAGCTTATATAGTTTTGAAAAGAATTTGCCGATTCACCTTTTGATTGTGCAGGAAAATACGAGGAATATATTCTCCTCAACTAAGATGTTAACGTTACATTGAAATCGGATTCGAGTGATGAGAAATTATTTTTAGAAAATAGCTTATTTGAAATTATTATATGTATATGAATGGAGAAATAAAAAAAGAATTGAAGTATCATAGCAAGTTAAAATTATAAATAGTTTAAGAAATGTAATATTTTTTTTATATTAGTACGTATAGGGAGAGGTTAAATGGATTAAAGCAAAGAGTGTGAAAGATTAAAATGAGTTATTTAAGATGACGCTCTATTTTTAAGTAAGGCAAAAATGAGCTAACTACTTTGCGTAAGATATCGCCTATCTTAATAGGTGCTCGAATATCAAGAGAAATGCACCGAGATATCCTAAGCATCTTATTTATTACATTCTCACACCACATTAGCATCTGAATTCTCAGTGGCAGACTTAACGCGTGTCTTTGGTGGAATTGCGTCACGAATCTATTATTTTCTGATCCTCAGCAAGAAATCTCCATTTAACCCGAAGGCTTAACGTGTGTCTTTGGTGGAATTGCGTCACGAATCTATTATTTTCTGATCCTCAGCAAGAAATCTCCATTTAACCCACTACCTACACCACACAAAGAAAATAAGTTGAAAATCAAAGAAATTTGTGTTATTGTTAATAATTTATATTTTATTATTTAATTGTGGAAAAATAATGAAAATCGCTGACTTCTGAGTAATGACTGCCATATTGTTTTTTCTTTATCAATTTATATCATAAATTGAAAGAGAGACACTTCTCATCGTAGGGACCTCAATCAGTCTATGACATAATATGAGATAATTGGATATATTTACTGACTGAACTAAGTTACTGAGAAATGTTTGGTTTCTGAAATTTTGGTGACATCAAGGTTACTGCTCCTTATATTATTATAGTGCCACCATCTCAAACTATAAACTCTCTTTCAGCACGGGCAGCGATGACTGGAGGATCGAGACCTTTTCTCATCTAAACCCTGCTGTGGAATCGGCGCTTGTGCACGTTAAATCTGTCGAGGCCAAATATCCTTCTGCTGGTGCTAGCGTGAGAGTTTGGAGAGAGATGGTGTCATCTCAGGTGTCGTTTCTTTCATCTGCCCACGGTTCAAAATGACGAGGTTCGTCCCAAAATAACCCTAGTGTTGCTTAAAACGGAATGTTAATAAAACTAAATTAAAATGTTTCAAATGAAACACTGCTAAAATTTCTGTTCATTTTTATTGCACTATAGCTATCCCTAACTACTCTTTATTCTTCGTACTTTAGATGACGCGAATTTGCACTATACATTTTAAATTGTAATAAAGATTAAGCTCATTATTTTCTAGTTTGTCCTTCAGCCAATTTAATTTTTTGGCTTAAAAAATGTCTTCTGACGACTTCTTCATGATTATGAGTTGTGTTTTCTGGCGCAACAGACATATCTGACTATGCTGCCTTCATTATTATGAATTCCTCCTATATATTAAAATTAAATTATCCATAATACCCAAAAATCAAAATTATTCATTATCATTAGCTGAAAGATTGTAATTTTTAAAATGTACTTAAATTAGGGGAAAAAAAGAGATGTCTGCGACATAATAACTAGAAATTTATAATCATGAATAACCAAAATATCACAAAAGAATCATTTTCCTATTTCAGCTTCGTAAAATTTAGAGCTAAAATTTAACTTGATACTGGCTTTCTGATTAATTTTAATTCTAGATAAATCTAATATTAATACTAGATCTCTAATATTAATCTAGATAACTAATATTAATCTCGATTAAATACAGAATATTGAACAAAACACATTTTTTTCCCTATTCTTTTGGTCTATTGTAAGAAAAGTCATGGGCGTACCGATAGGAAGGCGTGTATCAAATCTCCTTTGACTGAGCTGAGAGGGTGGTCCTTGACTAGAATGACGTAGGTTTCATCTCTTTCTGACGTCATCAGACTGCCGAACCAAGACCTCTTCGTGAGCCTTCGAGAAAGAAAAACTAGACAGATTAAATATCACGAGTGATAAGTCAGATTAAAAGATAAATTCTGCTAACGGACTTCTATCTACTTCATTTGTTGCATATTTTATTCGATGAGGCATGAATAAATGAGTACAAGCCTGAGGCGATATTTATATGTTTACGTAAGTCAATTCTGAAAGGGTGTACTTGATTTAATTTCTAAAGACTTGATTCATATAATTTAAAACCTCTAAATGTCGAAAATCATGCACTACTTTATTAATATCAGAATAATTTAAGAGAAGTGTTTATAATTTGATTCAGCTGATCTTATACTGTAAACAAAATCTTTCTAAAGCAAATTCAGTTTTTTTTTCTGAACAAATTATACATTTTCTCCTTAACATATTCGTTGTCATAAATCGGACGTACTTCTTTGCTATCACTTAACTGTCGTAGAGAAGAGAATATCTAAGCAAATAATAGGTGTGAATCACAGGTGATTCACGCAGTGAACAGCGTATTCAAACAAGGAGATATAAACTAAATGCAGGTATGTTTTACTCGTATAAAATTCAGCACTGAATGAGGACTTTTAATGTCACCCGAATATGGGTGATATCAAAAGGCGACAAACAAACTTTTTTCTTATATCTATTAATTAATTTTATATTTTCAAATTTAATATAAATCTAGTTTAAACTACAGATTTTCCCCCTTGATATACAAAAGTACTTTCTTGAATAAATAAATACTAATATGAGGCAGGCGAAGTCCCCCCAAAAGTTGGTAAATTAGATTGTAGATAGAAATTTGTTCAAAAATAATATAGAAGATTGGCATACATTTTTCAGACATTCTTCAGTATGCAGAGTGATTAAAAAAAAAGACCTAAACTTTTAAAGGTAGAGGTACTGTAGCGTATTGAATTGAGCGAGGATAAAACCTGGGGCCTTGTGGTTTGCAGCCGAGTAACATGACCACAATACAAAAGCAATTGCTCGTGTAGCGTAGCTGTTAACTCGCTTATAAGCTTTCACCGCAGTAAACTACAATAAGCTTTTATTGCAGGAAGCCTGTTCTGCTGTGAAATTCTAAGACGCTAGCGAGCATGGAAACATCCAATCGGGAAACGCTAATGTTCAGGAAAGATCACACCCTTCATTCGTATGTCATCTGGCAAAGAAGAATTCATAACCACTAAATAAAAGACGACGATGGAATTGTGAAATACTTTGTGGATAGAATCGCCGTTCGAAACGTATACACGAATGGAGAAGGTTACTAAAGTATGACATGTGCACTTTATTTACACTTTATTATTACTACTTACACTTTATTATTTATTGCACTTTATTTACTACTTTATTTAAAGTTTTATTTATGGCATATGCAATTTATTATCTCTTGGTACTTTATTTAACAAGAGAGAATACGGCCGAGGACCTTTCTTGAGAATTCATTAGAACTTATGTGAAACAGTATACTCTCTTGTTTGTAGGAATTAAAGAGTGTGTAAGGATACCTGAGCATCATTTCTGTATATTTATGCAACGTGGATATTCTGGTTAAAGACGTAGATCATATAATCTCATGGGCTTTGTTGTGATAATTCGTATTCAACTATACGGAAGGTAGTGAAGATGTCATTTCATGCCGAAGCAAGTTGGACGAGTCTTAACAATAACTCTCGAGATTGTTCCCATTGTATGAACTTCACTCGCTGAGTTTTGTAGGAGAATTCAGCGTTTCTAGATCTAGCCATAAACGCACGTATCAAAAAATAATGCACTTTTTGTATGAGACGGTAGGCTCACAATGAGGATATGTGGACGAATATAAATCCCCATTGAACTTATTTATATGCGCATCAGAGCGACGTTTTTAAAAAACATATTTCTTTAAGAAGTGCTACAATAAATACTTGGTCAAAAATTCCAATAAACATTTGACAGCGTGCGTGATCACAGCATAATGGAATAGCAGCCCTTTTCGAATGAACGATATGCAATTATAAAACATGATCTTTTGGTCAGTAGATTTCGAGAGATGGATCTGTAGTGTTGCCAAGACGATTGTCCAGACAATCTTGTCTTGAGTTCTTTTAGTGAAGACAGCCTACGAATGTGGTGGAAGAGAATTCCCTTGATTCTGGAGGGGAACCTTCTTTTTCTTTTGAAATTCTTCTCTTCACCGTAAAATTACGGATGGTGAATTGCGGAAAGTCATTCAATTTCCTATTCGTTGCTGTATTGAAAGCTGCAACTATTGCATCCCTTATTGAAAGCTGCAACTGTTCATTATATCTGATTTTGTAGATTACATTTTATTTTTATCTTTCCAATTCGTCTTCTTGAATTCACCATCGTCATTGCATTTTCAATGAAATACAGCCTTTTATGATAAAATTTATTTGTTTTTATGCCTGCATTCTTCCGGTAATGAAGTTTGTCTAATATTTTTGAGACATCATGCATTGGCAAAAATTATAACAGACAGGTACCTGTAAATTTGGACTCATATAAGATGAAATCATATATGAAGAATACCTAAAACTAATCGATACTCTTTTCAGAATCATTTCATCTTTATTCAAAATTAATTCACAAGCAACAATAAGTTTTAGCTCCCAAATTTAATAAGTCCGGGAGATAAATGTTCGCGTAAATTTTCTGTTTCCGTAAAAAGTGCCGGAATTTCATTATGGATCTATTATTTTGAATGAAAATTAATTTTACCAAAAATCCTTCTATGTTTCCAAATCGTAAGTAAATATTTATGATTCATTTCCTTAAATGTTAATCACTGAAAAGGAGAACAAATTTTTAAAATTTGCTTTCAAGAAAAATTCGATAAACAAAGTGAAGGAAATATATCAGACGGAAACAAATCGATAACAGAAAAATAATAAGTAACATATTTAAAACAAAACAAAAAAAAATATTGTAGGAAAAAGTATTTAAAAATAGAAATAAAAAATATAAATAGAAGTAATATAAGTAATGATCCACAAAAATAAAGACTGAGTAAACATTTTTCGCATTATTTTTTTTTATTTCCTAGTATAATATTTTTTAAATTAGCAAAATTATCCAAATCAAAAATATACTTACTCTGGGGAGGATTCCGGAGTTAAGCCCACTTCATCCGCTGGAATAAGGAATAAATTTATTAAACAAAAAATTAGAATGAATGAAAGAAAGAAATATCAATGAATAAAATTGTATGTACATCTACAAATTTGCTTTTATATAGTATTGTAGCACAAAACAGAATAACTATTACCATGGCTCAACCGGCAGACCATCGCAACTCTAATTGGTTGGTCCAAAGTTCGAATCCCGACCATGATGTTTTATCCAAAGATTGAAATTCTCTTATTTAAACTTTTATCTCCTGTTTATCTAAGATCTAGAAGGTTCTGTATCTTTCTTAAAAAATCCAAAAACCTTTTTCCCGGCAACTTTCTAATTTAACACAAAAGAAGAATGAAATATCAATAATACTTGCACACTTTTTTTCAAATCTATAGAGAAATGAATAAAATATTGGCACATCTTATTTAAATACGCTAATTAGTTTCTTTTCCATC
>JAPMOR010017619.1:0-22497 GCA_026543865.1 Argiope aurantia
TTTTACGATTATCTTTTTCATTACGATTACCTTAAGAATCATTTGACTAAGTAATCAATGTTGAACTCGTAAATATTGAAGCGAAATGCATTATAGGGACTGATATTGCCATTTAGTAGTCTTGCCGGTTTATACGACCAACCCTTTTTGTAAGTTGATAACCTAACCAGGTGATAAAATAGAAAAACAATGATTTGCTTCTATAATTAAGTCTATTTTCTTTGGTATATTAAACAATGGGTCCGTTAGATTAATTTTTATCAAGTACGAAATATTTTTCAGTTTTATTAGAGGCTATAGAAATGATGCTGCGATTTTATTTAAAACAAAGGTAGTCACTTATAGTTGTGTTTGGATACTATGTTGTTGGCGGCTAACGAGATATACTGTTCTCTGTGTAAATCCGAGACTTGTATCTCCTAATCCTGTAATCGTATATCTTAAGTCTTACAGGGAAATTTTAGCTTGTTAAGGCAGCTTTTCGAAATAAATCTACCATTTGTTCTGGAGTCGAAAATAATCCTTACTGTGACATCCTATCCTATTGTATCTTTAAAGGTTGACATCGTGGTAGGCATAGAGCACGCAAGAGATATCGACGGAAGCTGTATTCACGCTTTGAATAGTATTTTCTTGAAGAGCGGAATGGTTGTGTAAGGTAACTAACTGATTTGAATGGCTACTGAAATTTTGGCTGGCGTGAAAAATTGATACTGAGTTTCTCTGATATCATCGTGCATACTCGGATGATATTTCTTTTTGCAGAAGTGGACCAGAAACGAAGAATTACCAGTAACTCTTTATGTTTGCTAGAAAGACAGTTTTACATAGATTTATTTTGTACACTTATTATTTTCCATGCTGAAGGTTAATTTCTTTTATTTTTTTATTTTTAAAGCATTTTTAAAGTTGGCGACTTCCTTGGCATTAACAGATGCGTAAATTAATAGATACGAATTTACTAGCTTTGAA
The DNA here is from genome assembly GCA_026543865.1 of Argiope aurantia. Lineage (NCBI taxonomy): Eukaryota > Metazoa > Arthropoda > Arachnida > Araneae > Araneidae > Argiope > Argiope aurantia. The sequence continues at coordinate 973 of JAPMOR010017619.1, forward strand.
ATGTTTTGTCACTTTTCTTTAGGATTATTGCTGTAAGTTTCAATGTAAGCACACCTTAATTGAAAAATTCTAGAAATATTTCAAATAAAGAAACCCCTCAGCAGCTATTGTTTGACTGCATGCCTCGTGGATTTTTGTATAGAGCTTTTGTAATAAAATGTAAATTAACCAAGGATGTCTAGAGAGGACTCTTTCTTCTACGGATTTATAATTTCTAATTATTTCATCAGATACATCAGCAATTTTTCTCGAATTCTATACATTTAATTGAATAATATCAGAATGGTTCATAAAGAGAATCAGAAAATGGAAAAAGCTTTATTTCAATAGTTGGTTCATCAATTTAAAGGCCAGACAAATAAAGGAAATTTTATTTACTTAAAAGGGATTCATTACTGGAATCAAATAAACCTTTGAATGCGGACCAGTAATTATTTTTATCATTAAATTATTTAAATAAATTATGGGTAATACAAAAATATAATTCTCAATATTAGTTATATGTATATTATCATTCCCAATATTAATGGAAAAATGAAAATTCAAACTATCAGGACATTTTTATAGCTTCGATTTGATTCTAAAATATTTTTTCACTCCGGATATTTGGACATTTAAGAATGAGACGATTACTTTTCTAATTTGTCAATTCTGCTTAATAAATAATTTCCCCTGCACTAAAAATTTAGACCCACTCAATGAATTTGAAATAGGAGTTTTGAAGGTCTGGTGTACCTGCCTTTTTTTCAGTAGTTTTTATAACTTCTGTCATTTTTCATGAAACCAAAAACAATATTCAAAATAACATGAAACCGTACTTATCTGTACAATTTCGTCAGTATTTTCAAGAAAAGTGTCGGTAGATGAATTTATATTTTGAAATAATCAGGGAGCTGTTTTACGTGTGGAAAAATCTAATGAATAAAATGAGGCTTGATTTAATGATTATGTACTACTATTGGCACAAAAGATATAGAGACTCATGAACACTAAAAATGTAAATATGCGGATACAAAAAAAAATCATTAACGAGCAAAACATAAACTACATCTTAAAGAAATGTGAAAATATTAAAAAGGTAAGGGAGTAGAAATCTTACGATTATTTCAGTTCTCTTCGTGACTCTTGGTGGAGCGAGCTTAGTTATACAAAAATGAAAAACAGCAAACAAACTAATAACACCACCTGAAGTCGACATCACAAATAATTTTAAAGAAATATGGAACAGCATTTTTTGTTTGGACAGACATATTAGAAGATTATCGCCCTATATAATACAAAACTTTATATGAAACATTTATGCTAGTTTTTGAATTAACGGAATTTTATAGAAAAACCTAAGATTCTGATAATATTTAATTTGTTGCAATTCAATTTCATTTAATCGGGTAAATCTTGTAAAACTAAATAATATCTATGTATGTTCTTCTAGAATTTAATAGAATCTAGAACAGAATTTCTTGACGGTAAACTGATATTAATTTATAAGGATAAAATATCCATCCAATCCTAAAATCTTTTGTTCTGCTTCTGACTCGAGAAATATCTCATGTTTCAAAGTCTTTTAATATTTCTTTTCCGGTTCGATAAGGTAAGGCAAAGTGAAAAATCGGAAAACAAATATACCTAATTTGTATATTCTTCTAAGTATAAATGTCCCCTGTATTAGTTATTTTTACTTTCCCATGTACTAAATTTATAAAGTATTGCAACCTTTCTAAAAATTCGTATTCAAGAATTTGATTCACATTTTTGGAATTATGTCATTTTGTCTGTAAACACGATTACTCAACAATACCTTTAGCTGGACAAAAGAAATTCGGTAAATGGTCTCTTCTATAAATGTTTATTAATTTTCTTTCTAAAGAGATATTCATTATTATTTAATTCTCGTATAGAATTGCTTTCAGCATCTCTCGCTTGTAAGAATTTGTAATGACAACCATATATTAATTTCAAAAATATTTTCTGTTCTTTAAAACGAAAACGTGTTATATCCGTGATATAACACGATTTTATGATAACAGGTGATATCTTTAAAATCGTAATGTATTTATTTCGTTAATCGTTAAAATTATTAAGATTTTGTTTATTATTTATTTGTTTATAAATTATTTATTTTCTTAAATTTATTAATTTTAAGAAAATAACTATTGAAAATATTATGAAAGCTAATAATTATTTTTTTTCTCAGATTTAATTCCCAATGATGTCATAGTTATAGAAAAAAAATTGATCAATAGATTAATTGATTCTTCCATTTGAATATATTATCAAATTTATTTACTTAATTTATGTTACGAAGCATTTCACATTACAAAGTCTACTAAGTACATAGTTAAATATTACATAAAATATATGTATTTAACTCATGAAAAGTGATTTCAATAACATTCGTTAAATTATTAGGGTTTCTACTTTGTTGTTTCATTTTCAAAAGTAGGCTTAGTTATATTAATAAAATATAAGGCAGAAAAATAATTTTAAAATTATTATTCTAAGCTTAACGTCATATCATTTTACTTTATTATCATTAGAAAATTAAATTCAAAATTAATAATTTAAATATTATTTCTTACATCCTTTACATCACTAAAATTTAAAAATAGAAATGTAGACAATGTAAGAATCATTTAAAATTGCAAAATGTACTTTAATAAAAATTAAAAGACTCTGAAAAGCTACTTAAGTTTTTAAACATAACTCTCTTTACAATAACTTTGTTCTGAATGCCAATATAATGCATATATTTACTTTTTAGAGATTATAACACTTCTGAAAAATAATATTTAAATACTTAATCTTTGTAAAAAATGTGAAATCACGGTTATCAAATCACTTTTAGAATGCTTTGAATGCATAAAATGGCTTAAGTAATTTTGACATTATTTTATAGCGAATGACATCTACGGTAAACAGTTTCTACAGATTTAAATGTTCTTTTCATTCATTTTGTCAAGTATTGCGTATCTTTTATCATAAACAATCAATGTTTTAAGACCTGACACGGTTTAACTCAATTTAAAAGCCTTTTTAAGCCTCTGCTTTGTGCCAATGCTTTTTTTTTTCTTCTTCAAAAGCATTTTGAGCATTGCTTTTGTTGAAATATACTTATTGTTTCCCTTCTATTAACATCAAGTGTTTCCAAGAATAATGATTTAAATAGAAAAACACTTAAAATAGGGGAGGAGTACATCGATTTTTTTTTCACTTTTTCAAAACTAATTTCATTTTTATGGCTAAATTATTGGAGAGTTTATTTATTTGTTTTAAATAAAGTGAAAAGCTGAAACCTTCCTTTGTACGAAGAGTTACTATTTATATTTTAATGGCAAAGAAAGATGGAATTATTTTCAAGTATCATTTAATATTTTTTTTCAAACTTTAAAATTTCTCTCGGAAAGAAGAAATGTATCTTAAAGAAGAAAATAATCAGAAGAAAATAATGAAGTTTAGTGACCGGGCTCAATTGCTGATTGTGCCCTCATAATTATTGATTTTTTTTAAATCAAGTTGTCAGTAAAAATATTTTTTTATTTATTTTTATAAATATTGTTTTTATTTTCAATTATTTATTCTTATTTTTTGGTTTAACTTGACATTTTTTGTACCAATTCCAAAAGTTGTATTATACTAATTCTAAACATTAGTACTTCGAAACTAAGATTATTTTTTTCCAGCAGATACCTTAAGAAGCAAGAAATCTTGAATTAGAAACAACTACTTTCATTTTGATTGAAAAAAAGAATTCGTCAGACTTGCATGCCGGAATGCAGTGTTGGGAATGTGACTTGTTATCTATATCCTACTTTATCTACTTTATGTCAAAGATGGCTTTATATTTAAGCCGTATTTTGAACCTTAATTGCGATCATAAAAATTTCATCAAACAATTCTTATTTTTTAATTTGAAGAGGAATATACATAAATGGACAATATTAGAAGAAACAGAATAATATTTTCGAATATTTACTTCTAATGTATTACATATTAATAGATTATAGAAAAATAAAACAATACGAACTTAGATAATCAGAATTGAAATACTCTATATATAAATAGAAATACCTCATTTATATACAGAATCTCTCTCTCTCCTTACAGTATTATATAGATTGGTTGTTCTATTCTTATAAATTAAGGAATATTTGCAATCAAGTATAAAAATTAAACTAGGTAAAAGGATATAGACTGCTAAATATCTTCAAATAATTTTACTTTTGTTATTAGAAAAGTCAGAAAGGGTAAGAAAGAAATTTCGATGCATCTTCTTGATAAATTTGTGTATAAGAAGTTATTTTAGTATGAAATACAATTATTTCTAGTTGCATCGCATCAACAAGAAAATAATTGTTTGTGATTTCTTATCAAAATGCCAAAAGATTGTTTAGTTGAAATACAAAAGAGCAAAACTAGAAGGAAAGAAAGTGCACTTCTCAAATGAAAAAAAAATCAAAAATACATTTCTGAAATTAGCAAAACGAATTTTAATTTAATATTTTAAAACGAAACGCTGTCCAATTTCTTTTGCGTCTGCCAAACTTTTATTTTATGTTGTTAAATTCCTTAAAATAGAAAAATAATTCAAATGTATCATAACTACCATTTTTTTTGTTCTACTGTGATTAACTTTGCTAATGAGTTTACATAAATTTATTATTGAATTTATTCTATGAAATACTGCAAAAAATGAACCATGTTATTATGCTTCGAACATATTATATTTCCATAAGAAATTTGTTATAAAAAACCTTATTTTCTTAAGATTCTACTCATTTAACTATATAACTGCAGTTACAGAAATCAATTCTACAAAGATAAATAAAATATATGCCCATTTTAAGTAAAATTAATCTTAATTTAAATATACTTTTTTTGTAAATGAAAAATTCACTAATGTGACGTTTCGATGGAAATGAGGAGTTGAATTGTCTTCGGTAAAGACATTTTTATTTATTTAAATAGGAATAATTATTATATGACTTAAGTTTCCATAGATTAGCTTGTTTTCTGATAACAGTAGCCAGTTGCAAAATGAGTATAATGTTCATGACCCATTTGCCATACATGATACCCCTACCTGACTCTGTTAATGTTTAAACCATTTGTAATAATAAAGGTTCTGCTAACAAAATTGAGGAGCTATACCTAGACGGCATTATAGCTCTTTGGTTCAATTTCTCTCGTTAGTTTTGAAAATTCACATGCTGTACAAGAGAATACAGAAGGTGCGTAGAACAGAATTTGATTCTCAAATTAATTAAGGTCTGCAGATGTTAGGGACAAGGCAGAAGACTTATCTCTTACTTTAGTGATAAAATGTCATTCGGACTTAATAATAATATATTCTGCATCGATCTATGTTCAACATGACTATTTCAGAATCTATAAGTATTCTGAAATTGTTATAGACTTAGCTTCTTAATTTTGATTTATTTGATAAATATTCGGGATTATTCATATTAATAATTATGAAAAAATGAAAAATAGCCATTAAGACGAATAATGAAGTTAAACTTTAGCAATTCTTAAACTATATTGACAGTTAATACTTAGAAGAGGAGTTCTTTTATAGCTCATATATAAATGAACGCTGTATGTAAGGAGTACCACCAACAAATGAATAAAAGTGAAAACTAAACCGTAACCAGTACAAACTCCAAACTATTTCAGACTAAACTATCGATTACATTTACTAACAATAGTCGCACATTTATTCTCCCTGAAGAATTTTAGAAAAACATACTTTATTCTTTGTTTACTTCCCGGTTGAAACTATTTTCTAAAAAAATCAGTATCTTTTTGTTCTAGTAATATAAGGACATAATATAAGGACAAATAATTTTATCCTTATATTATGTTTTAAAACTGCACATCAAACTCAATCGAAGATTACTCTTCAATGATAAGCTGCGAGAAAAACCGTAAAAAATTTATTTGTTGTATTAATGATTGTTAACAATAAAAACTTTTTTTTGAGCATTATAGCAAAACAAATTTTCTTATGTTTATAAATTTATTTACGATATCACCTTTTTAGACTTCAGTTCACTTTAAATATTACTACTGTAAAAAAGTACTCATACAGATTTTTGAAAAATTTTGGATAAACTCCAATACTCAAATATGATTAACTTTTATTTATGAATAGGTCAGGTACTATTTACTTGTAGGCTTAAGAAGTATTTTAAGTAAAATAGAATGGTTATAAAAAGATCCTTTTTATTTTCCCATTTATATTGAAATGACTAACCTTTTTCATTACGGTTGTAGTACTATTACGTTATTTTACTCCCTCTTCTACATTATATCTGAAAATATCCATGAGTTAATGGTTTAAATTCCGAGTCAAAATTATTTTCAGACTTTTCTGAATGTTAATTATTTAATTTAGTTCACTTCTTGTCTTTAATTCTTATTTAAACCATTGTTGTATGTAAATTATTTTTCCTTACAAAATATAGTAGCTTATTAGGAGTATCATGCTAATTGCAGCATCAGTAATTTAATGAGTGATTGTTATTGGCAAATTAAAATTAAAAAAAGCATTTATCTAATTAGAAAAAAATATCATCCACGTACAGGAATTTTTTTTTACTAAAGGGAAAAACTATTTACAGATCAAAAAGTATAACACAAGACGTATAGAAACAACTACTTATTCAATCAATAGTAGAAAAGTATTACAAGGTGAAAAGATACAAAATAGTCTAATTGCTCACATACATTAAGACACTTTAAATAAAGAGAATTATACTATGTGAATGAATGATGAAACATGAACGAAAAATCATTTTCTTATCTCGAACATTCACAAACATATGAATTTTGAGCAGGAAATGTAGTAAAAAGTACTGATCAAAATATATAAATAAACAAGCAGAAAATAACAATAAAGAAAGAAAATATGTTGAAGTAAAAATTATACAAGCAAATGCACACAATATTTCCAGTCTAAATTATATAAGAACAAAGACTGTCAATATATGCACAAACCGAAGAAATGGATGCTGTGTTCTAGAAAAGAAAGTAAAGAAAAGAGATGTCAATACTATATTATTCTTTTATAATTTATTAATAAATGAATTAATTTTATATAATAATCATCTTTTAGGAGCAAATTAATAATATTTAATTCTTTATAAATAGATAATTTAGGAGAAATAATTGAAATTTCTCAGAATATTAAATTGAGAATTTTATTTCTTTTGGAAGAATAAATTTTATACGTTTTCAAACGCTGGATTTCTTTTTGTTGTTTTATGTCAAAAGTTTAGGTAATTATTTGCAGTCAGGCCTAAAAATATAGTTTTTATGCTTCATTTTTGTTGATATTTTCCTAATTAAAATCTTTATATAACCTAAAGAATAGGTTCTATTTCCTGGAAATTTCTATTTGCAAATTCGAAAATAATTAATTTGACTTACCAATTAGAAGAATGTTGCTTCTGTGTAGAACTCAGAGAAACGTAATTATTTCTCATTCTTTTTGTTTTTAGGAAATTTTTTTCACTTCTTCTCTAAAAGACACAAAATGAAAGCTTGATTAGTGGCATTAATTATATTTTTAAAAGCTATTGGAAGAAGAGAAATTATTCTAGTTAATTTCTGATTTCTCGGAAATCTTGATGGTTTCAAAACTAAATTTTCTTTTAAAGATACCGAGAAATGTTGTTTATTAGAATTCGTTATAATTATTATAAACCATCAAAGGGAAAAGAATTAGATTTAATTTCTTATGAACATAATTTTATTAAAACAAACATCGTTTGCACAAACAAACTGCAATACAATTATTGTAATCAAAAAAGGTGTTAACTGGTTTTTCACTACTTAATCTCATTTAGAGCTCAATAAATTTACAATATTTGATAATGTAGATTAAAAGCAAAATTAGTTAGAATTAAAATTTGCAATGTAAATAAAATGTAAATGCAATTCTCTGATCATTTTGCAAAATGTTTGATTAAAAATTAATCGTCCCACATGCTTGTTAAAGATAATTCGGATAATAATAATAAAGATAATAAGATATAATAATAATAAAGACATAGTTCTGCCACAATATATTTTTTTTCTTTTCTCCTGATTCTTCCAGCATCAAGTAAGAAGTTATTCTAATTTTTTTCTTATTTATTATGAATCTAAATTCATCTCAATCAATAAAGCATATTAGACTCCAAATAAGAAATTATTCTACAATAAATACAATTTTTCTGATTAAATATGAAGCTAAATTCCTCTCATGCAATTATATATAATTAATTTCAATTCAATGAAACAAAATTCGAACTATCCTTGTTAGTTTTCAGAGAAAAATCTGAATTGAATTAAATTATATTCCGTGTTGCATTAAATTTATTATTATTCACGTTCTTTTTCAACAAATCGGTGAAATTTTATGAATTTAAATTATGCTTCCTTATTTCATTTCTGTAGTTAATGTTAAATTTCTTCAACTGTTGTTGAATCTCTGTAAAGATTGTGCAGTGTCAGTTGAGATAAAATTCTATGAAGAAAAATCAGTCTACCTTATTTTGAAATTCTTTTTTTTGATTATTCTCCAGAGTGATGACAGATTTCATTGCTTTATGACTTTTCATCATACAACTGTATTATGTAAGATAAAAAAAATGTATTAAAAAAGAAAATTTCTCTATTGCAGTTGTATTTGATGTGTCACATTTTTGTCTTATTTGGATAGTTACACTGTTCAAACTTACGATCTAAAATGATGGGTTTACTTTTTAAAAATATTTAAATGAATCTTGATTACAAACAAGTGTACCTTTAAGTGTTGCATCTAATCTCCACACATGATTGAAAAGTGGGAAAAAACATGTTTTTTTAATTTATTTTTTCTTTGATTGAAAGTAAGCTATTGACTCAAAGTTTCAAACGATATAATTCTTGATGTAAAGTAAACTTCTCAGCCTTAAATGTTCACTCGGAATGGAATAAACGCATTTACTCTTGAATTAACAATATTTTGTTTAAGATATAATTTGGAGTTTCTGATTTTTATTTTTATTTCAGATGTCAGCTTTTTTAAAATTTCGCGATAAATTTCGCATACAACAAATATTTTTTTTAATGTTTATACAAGCTTTTTTTTGTCTTTTTTTGAGAATTTTGAGCTTTTATAATAGCATGTTTTAATAGAATAAATTCAAGAGAAAATGAAAGAACACATGCCTCAAACTGAAGTCAAATGAAATATAACTTGCACATCTCTAATAATTATTTGTCAATAACAATTAAGTTCGGTTTCAACAAAATTTTTACGATTATTTAGCAACAGTCGGATTATTATTCAAAACCAAAAATGAAATTATCATTTAGAAATGCAATAAATGATCACTCCATGGATGCTAAGTCTTTTGTTGTATTTGAAAGCCTATGTCAACACGAATAATAAATAACACGTGCACTATATGAAGGCACAAAATAGTCATCACCTTCTCATGCTTACACCCTCCTTAAAGAGGTACGTCCCTTCATCGGCGATGACTTCTCCACAGGTATTAGGGAAAGCGATAACTGATATACTACGTTCAGTTTCCAAGTAATCGTAGTGCTACTCCCTATTTTGGATATTATTATTTAAACGTTTCATAGGAAGATAATGGGCACGTTTAAGCACAAATGAATGATTTCCTATTTTATTTAAAAAGACATTATTGTGCTCAGTACGATTTCTGAATATTCAATAATAGATTTAATACTGAATATTCAGAAAAAAAAATCTGAGAACTCCGAATTATGCACGCTTTTGCATAATATTATTTGCAAAGCATTACAACCTCTACTTATGCTTTTAGTTAATGACAAAATTTCTATAATTAATCTTTATATTCTAATTTGTATAATTTCATTTAAAGGTGTGTAATTTTTTTGGTATTTTTAAGAAAACCGCTTTGAATAATATTATTAATTATATTTTTGAGTATAATAGCTCATTTTGATGTTAATCTTTATTACTGAAAATTGAAATTATTCCTCTTACATTTCCTGGTCTTTTGCAGAGTAATAAATTGTATATCCGATATTCATAGAAAATTTCATAAATAATAGAAAGAAAAAGGAATCGTTTAAAGAGGTGATGAATGGGGTATTCTAATTTTTTTTTTTTATCAATTTTTCTTATCGTCCCAGATTTTCTTTAAAAAGAGCCACTCATGAATATATTGTTTTAATATCTTTATTTACAAATGCTTTTATGAAAAAGAAATTATTAAAATTAATTCCCGTAATTTATAAATAAAAATATGAATGTGAAATCCAATGTGAATTTAGTATTTTCCTGTTAGAAATATGAAATTAATATAAATCAAACCATTAAGGTTTTCAAATTCAGAGAAGTATTTAAAACATTAAAATTAGGGAAATGAAAGAAAATTGTATAATTTAATAGCGCTAGTTCCTTGTTGAATTTTTTATGGCCTTTTGATTTTACTACTTTTGTTAGTGCTTTTTATTAATTGAGAAAAATTTCTTTTTTCCAAATTAGTTGCAGATGCTTTTTATTCAAAATGATTCTAAACATTAAACTATGTGAATTCAATAATTATTCTTATGTGAATAATTTAGGGCATCTGTTAAGATTGTTTTTAAATTATTTCCAATTAATGGAAATACAAAATCTACATTAATGATGAAAATACTCAAAATATTGTTTTTCTTTCTTGAAATTTATTGAATGTTATTTGAGCAAAATGAATATAAAAATATAATATTCATAAGTATTTACAGCTTTGTATCGAAACATAGATATTATAGAATTCATAGAGAGGATGAAAACTTAATATAAAAGAAATAGTAAAATATATATAATTGTAATTGTTTGTTCTAAAATTTAAGCTTAAATGAACCTATTTTCAATCGAATACTAAAATTCACAAAAATTTACTTATATGAAAGCTTCTAAAGCAGAGAAACCAAAATAATTTTTATTTAAAAATCATCCTTTACTTCATAAAGGCATTTATAACAAAGAAAAAACGGATACAATGAACTTATACCACTTTTAACTATCAGCTTAAAACGCCGCCTGTTCCGAATGCAAGACCAAAGTCATTTCCCTGCAAAGCAAATATTATACTACAGCCTATACAACGGTCAGCAGGTGGTCTGTCGTATTCTATTAAGATTGAAGGAACGGTAATTAAATCGGATCGCTCTCTTGACTAGAATCATTTGGAACGTTCAAAGGCCGAAAGAGAATATTCTATTCAGTTGGCAAACTTATTGTTGGAAATCTATCTTAATTTTCGTCTTGAAATTGCAAGGATATAGTTCTTATTTAAATAATATGTCTAACAAAGTAAAATTATCTCTAAAAATATTATTAAGTATTTTATTGATAATCTATCATATGCATTCATTTGAGAGATAATTAGTCTATTGTTGAAAAAGTACATTATTACAATCTATTTATTACATTCCTGGATGTTGCACAAGAGCAAGAGTTATAAAGCTAAGAGCTAAAAACAAGAAGATCTCTTTCGCTAAAATAATCTGTGTTAAATAATTTTTTCACTTCCTTTTGCAAAAATAATTACGAATCAAGTACTAATTCACTGCACTTCACTTTTTGTCGAACTCACTATATTTTGTCTTATTCTTAAAATTTTTTAAAATTTACCCTTTTTAAGATATGTCTCCTTGTGAATATAAAAACATTTGAGATACAATTCATATATAAAAGCAAGAATGAAAAATTCTATTCATATATTTTTGTTATTATATATTATTGTTGTTAGTTTTAAGAGCTACAAATGTATTGTTGCTGAAATAAAAACATAAAATTCGAAAATGTTTCATTTTTGTATTTAAATATAAATCCTCATATATATTTACCTTATATAGAAGAGCATGAAAAGTAATGCATTAAAATCCATACATTACAAATATTACAAAATTTAAATCAATTTCTAACATATAAAAAATGTTACTCCTTTTTTTAAAAAATAATCTTTAGAGAAAAGAAAATCAATGATCTTTTAACCGGGCCTTAATTGCTGTCTATCAAAGAATTAATGTTTAAAGTTTATACTATAAACAAGAATGAAAAATATTTGTTAATAAAATGGGATAAACAAGCACTATTTTTTTATATTTGCTAATTTTTGGGAAAGATTTCTTCCTTTAAAGGATACTTTTATTTTGAATCAATGAACAGCACTCTGGATTCGAAATTTCACATTTGGATCCTTTGATCATTTTTTCAATTACTGTTTATTCCTTTCTTATTATATACTTCTTACTTTAAGAAAACTAAATGAAAAATAAAACTTATCTTCTCCTTTTACTGCTTTTTTTTTACTGTATGCATATCGGTGGTACTCAGAAAACATTTCAAACATATAATTTAATTTCTGTGTTTAGAAAGGCACAATAATTTAAAACTGCACAATCTTTGTGTGAATTCAAAATTCCTTTGAGAACAAATTTCTTATACTACTTTAAATGGCATTTTATAATAGGCCTTTTTAAAGCTTCACCCAAAATGATCATAGTCAAATATTTAAATTTCATTCATAGCAATGATAACTAAATATTTGATTAGTTATTCCATAAACTGGTATTTTAATTTAGGCATTTAATTTATTCATCATAAGCATTTCAATACTGTAGTCTATAGATTTGAATGAATTTAAAAATATATCTACCATTTTCTATTTAAAATATTTATTTTAGTACGGTCCTTATCTTCTCATCTTTTTAATCAAATGATTACTACGAACATTTTTAACACTCATAAGAAATTCTCAAATAATTATGTAAACGATAATAATTATCAGTCACATTTAGAAATAATTGCTGTAAATATTTTTCTTTTCATTACGCATGCAAACTCTTTAAATTTTCCACCATAATTATTCTTAAATTAATATATAAAATTAACAATTTCTACTAAATAAAGAAACTGCGCTGTTTTTTGTGGCTTCTTTTTTACAATTTCGAAGGCGAAATCAAATAATTTTATTGATTTAAATTCACATGAAATTAATTAGTATTTATATTGCATAAATTATACATACATTTCTGAGTTAAAAAAATTACAGAAAAATTATTAAAGTTATTTAATTTACCGATTTCTTTATACTTTATAAAAATAGAATTAAAATAAAATATAACAATGAATTATAAATCAAAAACTGCTATTATAATTTAATAATGTAATGTAAAATATAAAATGCAATATCAGCAAAAACTAAGATTTCATGCAGTTTGCAGTTAACTTTCAATTCGAGGCTATTTATTTCAAATTAAAATTGGTAGCAGTTATTTGTACTTATCAAGATGCAGTAGACGCATATTATAAATTTAACATTTAATTACTGTAAAATACGTTCTGGAGACATTATATTAGTAATTGCAGAATCCATTTGTAGCTAAATATTCATAATTTTTAATAAAGTAGATTTAAATTTAAACATCATTCATTATACAGTAAAAATTCTATTTAACTAGGCTATGAAACTTCTGAATTTTTTCATTTACCAGTATAGAATAATGATTTAGAATAATTTACTGATTAGTTTCTATTACATCATTGTTCCTGCAAGAATAGAAAATACTATAATGTTTAATAACCTCTTCTAAAGCAATACTTAAAAGTTTTAAAAACATAATTGGCTAATTTAAAGAAAATTTCATCTAATTTTCTTTAAAAATTTATGCAAATTTATTGTTGCGTCAGAAAAAGAAAACGAAGGAGAAAACTTAATATAAATTGATGCACCCAAAAGAATTGTGGAATTAATTCACTTCATTAATAACTGTAATGATACGAAAAGCTTAGTAAATCAGGAATTTTAAACAATTGGTTTTGAAAGCAATTATTTAATTTCTTCAATTAACTAGATACAGATAAATGTTTTTCTTTTTAATTGAATTTTGCTTTTAATCTCAAAAACACCCGTCGAAATTCATGAAAAAAAATTAAGATAAATTTTCTACTTCAATGAAAAAATTGTTTCTTAATGTCATTTGATTTATAACTGATGTTTATTTTTACCAATTCACGTTATTATTTACTGTTGAATTCTTGTTTTTTAAAAAGTTTTTTCAATTTAATCTATTTTCGCAAAACTTTGGCATTTTATAATGGACAATGAGGAAGATATGTTTCCATAAATTTCAAGATTTACATAACAAGGTTTCAAACTATAAAAAAATAAAAAAGATATATTAGTTAAATACTTAATTTTATAACATAAGTTAATATCAATTAAGTTAAACTTTAAAAGTAAATAAAGGAGAAAGTTCATTAAAATATCCGTAAGTGCATAAGATTCTTTAACTTGAGCTTTTTGAAGCAAATATGTTTTAAGTTCCCTTTAAAGAATCTGCTATAAGGATTTGAAAAATGTTGAAACTACTTTCAAAGTTAAATATTTCTAATATAATTTAACCTTAATATAAAACAGTTTAATTTTTTTAAATATATATTAAATAGTTTTTATATATGTTTCAATTATTAAATTCTACATGTTTATTTTATTTATAGGTATAACATACTAAAGGCATAAAAAAACGCAAAGAAAAATTTACAACCTGAAAGTCGTTTAATTCAGATTTTAAAAAATCAGCGCTGAATTTTTTAAGATATATTTAGCATCTTTTTTCAAAAGATTGAAAAAGAAAGCAATGCAACCGAAGCAATTTTTAAAAATCAGTTCGAAGTCAGATAATATTACTGATTAAAGTTCACATAATTTGAAAAGCATTGATAAAATGTGTAATAGATCTTACTAACCAAACTTTTTGTTTCAAATTATTGTTAATTCCTTTTAAAAAACTGATATTAATTACTTTTTGTGGAATTTATGGAAATGATTTTATATATCATATTTTTTGTAAAATATTTAAGATTTATTATTCATCAAAATTCTCATTTACCTCAAAATTTCTTAGGTATTGTTCTGGAATAAACATTAGTAAATTGTGTATTAAAATGCTAAAAGTTAAGAGACAAAAAAAGGAAAATAAAACAGGTAATTCAATAAAAAAGAAATCTACCTACAGCTGAATAATGTTATTAATATTGAATATTAATAATGATATCAGGCTGGTTATTTCACGAAAATTATCGAACAAAATTTCAAATAAGTGCAGATATTTGTAAAAATACTTTTAAATGCTTATAAGAAATTAAGTGTATGTTTGTTTTCCTTGTTCCTTATTTTGTTGTAGTATGTTTCACAGCAGAAAATAATTTAATTTGTGCTATTAGTAATATTTAAAAAAATAGCAGATATTTCCATTCAAACATATTTTTATATTCTTATTCTCTTTTGAGTTAAAAAAATGTGTGCTTTTTAAAGAATATTTTCTCTTCCTTTTTTTAAATTTTGTTGCAAGATATCTTTAAAAATCAATCATTTATACCTTTGACATTTCTTTTTAAAGATCAACAATGTTACATTTCTTCCTTCTGAATCTTCCTCCTATTCTTGTTACTATGATTTTCAAACGAATATATTCTATACTTTCCACAGCTATTAATCAGACTTAGTCGATAACATGATGTCCGATTCAAAATTTCGATACTTTTCCTTTTAGCCTTTTAATCCTAAACGTCTTTTCATATTTTACACAAGATTTTTGTTGTTGTTATTTCTTAAATTCTAACAACACATTTAGCATGTCATGTCATGAATTCTCCCACACAAAAAACATTTAGCATGTCACGTCTTGAGTTCTCTCACAGACAAAAAACCCTCGTTTCATCAGCTCAAAGCAAAAATGGATGAATATAACTGTTCTATAGAAAAAAACATTATATTTGGGTATTGAATCAGCTGTTTAAAAGTAGCATACTAATTTTGAGACTTTTGTAATTTAATTCTTCTTTCTTCATAAAAATTTGATTCATTTTTAATTTTAAAACAATATACGGAATTAAATTCATGAAACTCTTCATTTTGTTTTATATTCTTATAAACATTCTTAAGATAAAATTTCCATAAATATAATGTATCAGATTTTTATACATAATACATCTTTTTATAACAATTGACAGGTTTCGTTGGGAGAAGGAAAAGATGTTAATATATTTTGTGATAAATAGTGAAAAATTGAATTTTGTCTAACGAAATCGTTTGCTAGTTTCCAAAATTAAGTAGTGCATTACTGATGAGTAAGTAGGATTATTGGATTATGCCAAAACTCATTGAATTAAAAACTTATTAATTTACTATATGAAATTATAGTAGCTGCTTATTTGCTAGAAAAGAAATAATTATGGTAAATATATGACTATCGATATGTTAAAAAATACATTAAAACTTATAACTCTACTTTTCATGTAAACTATTTATCTTCTATTTGAATTTTAAGAAAATAAAATGCAAAAAAACATTATTATTTAACCGTTTTATTCAATTATTGTCAAAATCTTGCTGATAGAACGAATTTAGTTGTAATTATTAAAATTGTTATCTGTTAAATTCTATACTATTTTGCCTTCTCGTTCAATTTTTTTTGTTTTGTTTGAGAAAGATGAGATACCAGAGAAAAAAGTATTTCATTACCTTTTTTGTTTTGTGATTTTTTTCGTTTCAGGTTCATTCATAAAATGCATAATGAAAAAAAAATGAAATATTTTTTCTAGCATCCCATCTTTCTCAGAGAAAAGAAAAACTGGATTAGACAGCAAAATAAAAAAAAAAGATTTTAACAAACTTTTCAGCTTAGTAAAAAACTATTTCTCACTGATAACTAATGAAGCATAAACTGTTGTGTTGAGATAAATGAAAATGAACGAATGAATAAAAATGATACACTTATTATCAGTGTGAATAAATTACCCCTCAAACGTCATTGTACTTACTTAATTGGCAGTCCCCGATAATGGGATTTGTAATATTTTGTTTTATTTTTCAAAACCGAAATAACTTTCCAAAATTTATTTCGAATTAGTCGACTATACCATGATTTCCATTACACGTAATCTATGTATTTCGATATATTCTGATATATTCGAGATATTTTGAAATTTCATAAGAGAAAAAAAGCTAATTTTTCATAATTTGATGAAATCTTGAGAATTCAATGATTGTAATGTATTTAAAATTAATTTACTGAAAAAGGGTTAAATGAGTATAATGAGCGTAAGCTCATCTTATTTCTCCAAATTCTAGATCTTATTTCTTATTTCTCCAAATAAAAAAACGACAAATATTTCATAATCGCAGCGGTAATTTAAATTACATGACTAATCTTGCTGATTCTGAAATGAAAAATGAAATTCAAATTTTTCCTGAGGATTAAAACGGGACAATCTATTTTCATACAAATCATGTTTCCATAAAATATCCTAGATGAAAAAATTATTTTACAAAAATATCTGCAACTATGCTGTTGCTAAAATTATTAATGGAAAGTTAATCGGACTAAACTCCAAGTAATCGAGTATTAATAATGAAAAGAAACTTGTTCAGTCTTAGGCGTGAAATTAATATTTAAAGCTATTTCATATTTAAACAAGAATTCTATAATCAGCAGGAATTAAATTTTTACATTTACTTAATAAGAAATATGTTGATACTGTAAAATAAATATTGTAATAAGCAAATTATTATATATTAAATGAAGGTTGTAAGAGTATAAATTAAAAATATTTCAATTTTATCAGAAGTTAATACTTCGAAAATGCATTTTTGTATAAACAGGAAGCGTTCGGACTCCACTTATTTGTGACACAGTTATCAGGCACAAGAAAAAGGAAAGTTAATTTGAAACTATCATACATTATAAGCTATTGCATACTGAACATGTTGATTACATTTACTAAAAGAAGTTACATAACATTTACTTTTTTTCGAAGAAAGTTAGAAAAATTCTTCACACATCACTTTTATTTCCTTCTCGAAACGTATCTCCTTGGATATAAGCGGTCTCTTTGATTTAGAAGCATATTTTTTTCTTATATTTAACAATAAGTTACTTTTTTTTATTGTGTAGGGTGATGAGGCATTTTTAACAGAGTGATGTTTATCATTATGCATCGTTTCATCGACTATTTATTTTCAGCCCATAAAATATTATGATTTTTTAAGAAGGAATATTATATATATATTATAACACAGTTATTCACATTCAGAAAAAAAAATAGTTGTTATAAACTTTAAATGAGATTGAAGAAATACATAAAAAAAATGTTATGGTGAGCTTCAGTGTATGAAAAAGAAGTAAATAACCTTTATTTTATTTATCAATTCAGGTAAAATATTCCTTTGAATTATCGGTGATTAGAATAACCGCGAAAAAGTTATGCTTCTCTGCCTTTGTTGACATAGTATCTGAAAGCTCGTATCTCAATTAAAACTTAAACTCTGGTCAGAGCATTATAACCCCATTACGGCGACATTCATACGTGCGAACCTCACGACATCAGAGGGTAGTAATACGATTTTATATCATTATTAAAATTGCCTGGGGAGCTTGGAACAACCACAATACCGAAGATTCTCATTCCCATATATGATGTGTCTCCCCAATGAGATTCGTGTTTGGAATATATTGAAACTAAAATTTTATTTCAAAAAAGCTTTTCAAAATTTCACAGATTAAATCTTTCTTAAAAAATGAAGCAAAACAAAATATTTCAGAGGTTTACCTATTCTTTTTTAGTTTTATTAAAAACTTCAGAATTTAATAGAATAATAATTACCGCAAACCAGTTTGAAAAATGTGTTAAACGCTTTTTTACTTTGAATTTAGCATTATATCAATATTGATTATTAAAGAAAGGTTTGGTTCAAGCGCTTATGGAAGCTGGGACCAAGATTCTTCAAACTATTGAATAAATTATAGAGAGTTTTGAGAAAATCGATACTATCAATAGTTTTCTTGCAATATTACCGTTACCCATTCTTTCAATTTTTAGTTTCAAACCTATCGATACTATCAGCAGTTTTGAAATTATCGATAGATGTAAAACCATCGATATTATCGATAATTTTTAAACAATTTGTAGTTTCCTGTCTAGTAGTGTTATCAACAGTCAATCAGTATTGCAATGATAATTTTACTACTCGTATATTTAAATGCAGTGTAAATATATAGTGGATATGAATGCGCATGCATATGTATATATTAACACGTGTTATGTAATACAGAAGAACTAATTAGTGTATGTATGTATATATGTATCTAGTACAATACAAATACACGTGCTGATCTTGATTGCATGTGTAAGCGTACGCCCATATTTGTAAGCTGCATGCATGCATATATGAACAGGTATATATTCACTTAAAGTGATGGCCAAAAATGGGGAAACCTTTTGAAGAAACGTATTTTTAAGATTTGTCGGCAATTTCATTCAGATAAATGGCCTAACGTTTTCTATCTTTTTCAAGATAATTTAACCAAGATTTTAATAAAATAATTTTTGATATTTGCATTGGAACAGCAAATTAAAGAAGAAATAATCATAAAAAATAACGACAAATACAGAAATTCTTTTTTATGGTAGTTAATATTTAGTTGGATAACTTTTAGTATCAATCGCACCTTGCAATGCCGCTCCATGGAGTTCACCAAAACTTTTAGTTTCTCAATTATTATTGAGTGATACTGTGATTGGATTATTACTTCAACATTGATTGGATTGAACAGTTGAGCTGCTTCTGTGTAGCAAGCTTCCTTAGTCTGCTCCAGTTATTTTCGATTATTTCGATATTTTCGATTTCGATTAAACCTGGGTTTTCACAAACCCTTCCAATAGTGAAATGTGATTGCCTTAAAATCAGTTTTTATATACAGTGAAACGTGACACGGAGCTGAATCTTGTTGAAATATAAATTGTTCATTACCAGGGAAGAGATCAAATGCGGGAGACAACAGCTTTAGATATATTATTACTTCATTTATGTATTTTTGAGAATTTCAATTTCCATTAATCACATAAATTCTCCTCATGTCTATTGCCATCCAAATATCATGTCTATTGCCATCATATATCTCTGATAATAATGTCTGTTGCCATCATATATCTCAGATATTAATACTAATTTGGTGTTTAAAGGTAGGTGTAATGCAATCAGGATGGAAATCTATTATCCTCATTACATATTTTACGATATCGCTGCCAAATAGTGAGATTTCGATCTCATCACTCCAAATCCCATTGTTTTGTTGTCTACTTAATATGGGTTTTGTCCAGTTTCATCTGTTCAGTGTTTGTATAGGATTAAAATTTCTTTTTTGTAGAAACCATTTACATTTAGACCAGATTCATATAACCCGCATCAAATGATTCTCGCACTCAACTTCAAATTACATTTCAACCTTTCACTTTCTTTGCTTTGATTCGACTTTATTCTATCACCCTTTCCTGCCCTTATTAATTTGATTTTGTAGTTACTGAGTTTCCTCATAATTCTTTAAAAATTTAGAAATACCGTATTTAGTTAGATTTCCACAAATTTCTTTTTAATTTCATTATAATTGAAGTTTTTATCATGCAATATAAAACTTTATATCACTTTTTGAGTAACCAGTCAACTCTTTGCGTCATTTTTTTTGACATTTCAACTACTCACAAAATGGAAGAATACAAAAAATGTGTCCCACTCGATAACAATCACAAAAGCACCTATTTCTTTTCAACTCCAAAACATGACATCAGTTACTGAATTGTGCTAATGTTCATTCACTACATTCAAATGAAAAAAATATATATATATCTTATCAATTGAAACAAATTCTTCTTTCTTCTGGCTGTTTCGCTATAACTTCAAAACAAAAATAACGCTTTTGAGGGGGTTACATTCTTGGTTACTTTTTTTTAAATGGCTTATAGCTTTATAGTATTACTGTAAATACTGTTGCTGCTATGAATCATTTGTTACAAAAATGTCTTTCTACAAATACCGCCACTCATAACGCGGCGCATTTAATCGCTAGTTCAGCAGCTTGCTTGCTGTCTAATCCTCCAGTTCTGTTACTTGTCGGTGACTCCGACTACTCGCTCACACGACTTCTGACGATACACACGACTTCCTCGCTGCTTCTTCGATGGTAAGCTTATCGGGGCACTCGTCCTCAGCTTGAGAGTGCCTGTCTTATATAGTTCCCGGAGGCGGGGCTAGAATCTTCCAGACCAATCAGAGCATATCTGGCTGTATCTCGGGTCTTAGTGAATGGATCGTGAAAATTCTCGAACTTTCCAGTATTATTCATTTAGTCGCCAAACTCACCAAATTCGTCGCCAAATAGCCAAATGGTCTCCAAGCTCAGCACGCACAGGACAGATCTTACAACGGTTTTCCACGATGACACTATTCGTGCCGGGTAGCAAAATTACAGACTTGTAACATTGCTCCCCTCTTTAAAGACTGACGTCCCGGCAGTCCCACTTCAATCCAACAGCTGGCGTAGGCTTCCGAACGATGTGATGATGTTGATGCGTGTGGCGATTTCCGCACTTTCGAAGATGACATCATTCACTAATTTGGCGGCGACTAAAGATCCATCCGAACCTTCTCAATGCTTTTGACACGGACCTCT
>JAPMOR010017621.1:0-11401 GCA_026543865.1 Argiope aurantia
TTTTCATGGAACTGTATGTTAGTACTTTTGTAGCTATTGTATAGTTTTTATATAAGATAACTACAGTTTCCTTGCCTAAAAATTTGGTCATTTTTTGGCTTTGGGGCAAGTTATTTATTGCAAGTTATACTCTGATGCTTCATAATTTTTTAAACACCAAATTTACTGAATAACACCACAGTTAAAATATTTACTGTTTTTGTTGTGAATGCCAAATAAAAATTGGAATGTGTTTGATATTTTAAAATTTAGTTTATTAATGTGTTAATTATCTTTTATTCTGTAAACTGCTTATGCTATTTATTGAAACTATTATAAACTTTAATGTTAGATTCTAATTTTAAAAGATATTCAATAATGTTTTTATTTAGCGACTATATCTAGTTCTTAGCTTTTTTTTTTAATTATCATTTTCTAATTGGCATTGACGAATTCTATTTTACATTGCATCATATAAAAAATTTGTTGATCCGTTTAACTCAGAAAGAATATAACCCATCTCACCAACCCTTTTTCATTGCTTCACTTTTTTTAATGAAAAGCTCATGAAAGTTTCTGTTTATCTATGCATATATTGTATTAAAATATAATTTCTAATAAATATTTCGATAATTACCTGTTCAAAACTCTACTTTGTGAGAGTTTTTAAGTGACTAGGTAATATCGTTATATTAGAAATTATGCAGTAACATATGCATTAGTACTATTGTGAAATAGTGTTTTTAAGCATTGCATTTTAATTATTATGTATGCTTTTCATGCAATGCCATGCTTTTTTTGTTAACTTTCTGTGCTTTTTTCCCCTTACTCTCTCATTTTGATTTACCGTATTCTGAATTTTTTTTTTCATAAAATAATTAAAGAGTTAAATAGAATTTGCACATAACAGAATTTTGTAAACAGACTCATATTTCAAAACACAAATGCTAAGAGCTAATATATTGCAAAAAAGTGCTTTTCCCTGATATATCATGCACATAATTTAATTCAGTACAAAATAAAATTTTCATCTTGAAGTACTTTGATACTGAAATAATTTCTGTACACTGCCAAGCAATCTAGAAAAACTATATCTTAATAACTTATTTAACTTTTCTGAGCATTCATGTATAAATAAGTTGTTACATTATTTATAATTCTCTTTGCAGAAGTTCTTTTCCTTTTTTTTTTATACATTTTCATTTTCAGTACATGATTTAGAGAATTTAATGTATATATATATAATTAACATATTTTAAATAAAATTGCAAGTGGAAAGTTTATTGAATATTGCCTGTGGATTCGGGAATTTTGTTCATCTTCCACTGCAATTTATATTTTTTAGTTCCTACTTATGAAAAACATTGACATAAAATGGTTGAAATGTGTAAATATTTACTTTTAACAATTATTTACATTGATTTATTTGCTTAAAGGCATCTCTAACATGCTTTTAAAGCATGTTATTTACGGAGTGTTTGATTTTCTAATCTTATTTTCAAATGTTTCATTGTGCAGCCTCATGACATTTGGTTATGAAATGTATTATAATAATTATAGCAACTAAATATTTATTTATGTTTTGTTTCCATCTTTGATTTTTTTTTACTAGCTTTTTATTAACTGGTTCTGATTTTTTTTCCTTCCATTAAATGAAATGAATTATAAATGTTGCTATTATATGCATTTTTTTTTTTGAAGAAAACTATTCTTCTACGGCATATTATAATTTTTTTTTTTCAGTAGCTCATCAATGCATTTGCTGTTAAAGCAGTTTTGTTCTCAATAGCCAGAAAAAAATAACTATAAATAAACACATTTATTTATAACAGTTTTTGATGTTTTATTTTGTTATTTTTTTATTCACCAGACAATGGATTCTTAAAAATTTTCCACATAACTTTTTCATTTACAAACTACACAATAAGAAGTATTGTGATAATTTTTTTTTTTTTTTGATGAATCTTCATGTTACCCAAATCCAAAGGATGCATTTTTGGAATTAGATATGTCTTATAGTTTATCTATACTATATCTATCTATGAATACAATATTTTTTTTAAAAAAAATGAGTTGAATAAATGAAATTAAGTATGTGGTTCTAATACAAAATCTATCTAGGTATATACATATGAATGAAACTTTATTATATTTTAAAGGAACTTTTTAATATTAGTAATTAATATTCTGTATAATAAAATAATAACAAAAATGAATTGTTTAATTTCATAGATTTCTGTCATAGATCCTGCTCTAAGATGTATGGACATGTATTATGACATTCACTATTGATGTGTGCCTAGTAGATTTATGTTAAGTTATCATTCCTGTATTAAACTTCTAGAAATTTCATTATTTCTACTAAAATAAACAGTACTTGAGGAAAATATCCTAATATCTCAAGCAAATATGAGTTGAATATGGGCCCATGAAGAAAGAAAAAAATGATAATTTATATTCATTTTTAATATATTTATTTGGAATTTAAATTCAAAACAAATTAGATACCTGCTACTTTGAAGATTTATTTAGTACATAATATCAATCAAAATTGGCCTATTTTAGTAATCTACTAACTAAAAACTTTTTTTAAAAATATATATTTTTTAACGTTGCTAAATTGAAAGGAATGGTGCATCAGTTCCAAAATTAGCAATGTCGGGAGAAAAAACTATTTATCAAAAGGCAGCAATAAATAATAATAAACTTACTTTTGTCTTAACTGGCCTAAAAGTGTTAATTTCAAATATGAAATAACTAGCATATATTTTGCTGTCAGTGAAGAATTAAGTGATTGTGTAAGTGATAATTTAATACATAAACAAATTATAGCTTCTTCACCACAGTGACCTTGATAATGCTGTTATAAAATACATAAAATAAGTAGTAAATTATCTGCAATATTTGTCACTTTTTACATATACTAACTAATCTTAAAAATTTTCATCTGAATAAATCTTAAATTACCTGTAACAAAAGAAAGTGACTATTCTGTAGATAGATGTATTTCTGCTGAAGCCATAAAAATCGAAACTGTACTCAGAAATAACAAATGGGAGAATATATATATATATAGTTTTCTTATCTTAATTAAAATCTTTTTTCATTTCTCAATTTTTATTTTAAATTAACCGAAATTACTTCATTTTCTTATTTCCTGATCTAAATCCCACTTTATTTATTTCTAATGCACGCTCTAAAATATTACTTACCATTGCAGCCCCTAAGTTCAGAGCGAAGGGATAAAATTCTTTTAATGCCTACAGTTCTCTTTCAAAGATGCCCTAGATTCTCTTTCCCTAAATTGACATATGTCAAAGAAATACAAATCAGAAAATCTCTCAGTAAAATCATTAAAGGAAAAAATTTCTGTTACTTAACTCGTGTCTTTAGTTTGAAGGAACACGTTCCAATTTCGTCCTAATGTAGTATAAATCATGTCTCCCGTAGTAAAAAAAGAAAGAAAAAAAATCACAAATTTCTTTATTTTGGCTACATATCAGCCAAATTTTTTGCTACCTATATATGGAGAGAACTAAGGCGATCTTTGGAAAGGGGGGGGGGATTCAGTTGACAACGTTCCAAGCTGAATCTGGTCTTCCTGCAGCTCTTATACTTCTAAATTCGAAGAGAGGAGAGCTAGCTTCAGCAGGAAGGGTTGTATTCAGATAAATTGCTAAGTTGTAGGCAATTTGAATGGTTTTTGGAATTCATACAAAAAAATAATTTTTAATAAAGTTTTTTTTTCCTATTATTATGAGAAATATTTTTAATTACTAAATTATACTAAAAATAAACAGTACAAAAGTGATGTTTGTAAATAATTTATTCAGATTAAATGATACAAAGAAAAGGGTATAATTTTGCTTGATTCATACTTTGAATCATGTTATAAGACGATAAATATTTTGCAAAATTAATAAAACTATAACGTCAAATGAAGAAAAAATAACATCTGAATATAGTCCATATGTTTTTCAATATAATTTGTCCATAGAAACTTGCTTTACTAGCCGGCTCAGCCCTTGCTAGATTAAAACTCATTTTTTATAATCCTGGTTTTAAATGCCGCGATCTGAATGACCTTTATTTTCATTAATATATTTCTGCGCTTGCCCATATATACAAATATTTCCTTCACCATTTTAAGTGAACTTAATTCTTAAATAATTATTTTTATTTAAGATTTATCACAATCCTTCTTACGCAATTAAATATCTGGAAAAATAATTGTTTTTATTTGACTTTCAAAAGCAGACCTCAGAACGGTATCCGATGAATTTCGTAATGTTACTATTCGTCGTTTTGAAGCAGTTCTTTTATTTTATTTTATTTATTTTGTTTTATATGAAGGATTCGGAAGAAAAACGATGAGAGTCCATTCCTCTCTCCACCTCCTGATTTTGAGGCTTCAGAGTCCTTTGTCAGCTCAATGGATATAATATTATGGTGTCTACTCAAAATATCCTTGCCTTGAAAAAGGCAACAATTATAAGATTCCGTCATAATTACATATTTCAAGTATTGGAGGTCAGCTGAGAGAAAATCGAGGCCAACTCTCCTAGCAAGATTTTTCATCATGGTACTTTTTTTAAGGCTTTAACGGTGTGGCAAACCCCATAAAGTGGAGAAAAAAAAATAAGGGCAACACTGACAGACCTATAACAATTTCATTCGTGAAATAAAAGTAACTATAAAAATCTAAAAAATTCTGGTTAAACCTAAAGCAAGAATACTCTATCCCAAACTGTTGAATCTTAAACTTGATAAAAATAAAAACATTTTTTACTGATGAAATAGTAGAGCCCAATAATTAAATTGGATATTTTTTTTATTTCTGATACATCAAAATATTGTTAAAACATTTTTATCCACTCAAAATAGTGTTATATACATTTTTAAAATAAATTTTTGAGACACCATGATGTGCTGTATTGCCTTAATACGCAATTTAAATTATAAAAACAAACGAATAGAGTAAATATTGTTGGCAACAAATCTAGAAGACTGTCAAAACTAATTTTTCGTTTAATGCAAAATTTTAAAAAAATGGAATCCTTATCGTTTTTTATCTGGACCCTTAATATTATAGATTTATCACCAAAACTACATTCAAAAGGCATCTCATTAGTATGAGAAAAGAAATGACTCGTTTTCATAATAGAATATCTAACAAATTTCTCTTATACCTCAGATTTCACTGCAGAATGGCTTCTTAGATGCACTTTTAAATTGCTTTCTTTAGAAAATGACGTGTGACATATCTCACATGGGTACTGTTTCTGGTTTAAATGAGTCAGAGAATGTTTCCTTAAGTAATCTCTTGTAATAAATGCTTTTCCACACACCTCGCAACCAAACTGCTTCTCTTTTGCATGGATAAGCAAATGAGCGTTTAAATACTTTTTTGATGTGAATTCTTTGTTGCATTCGTCACAGACGAAACCCTTCCCATCTGGATGAGTAAGCATGTGCTTTCTGAAAAAGGCTTTCTTGACAAAACTTTTACCACATATCTCGCACACGTTCGATTTCTCTCCCGTATGTGAAAGTGCATGCCGTTTTAAATGGCTCTTTTGACCAAAAGCTTTGTTGCATACCTCGCAAACATGGGGTTTTTCTTGCGTATGAATTCGCAAGTGTCTCCCTAAATTGCTTCTATCACTAAACGCTTTCCCGCATTCCTCACACACACAAGGTTTTTCTTTCGAATGCGTGCGTAAATGGATTATTAAATTTCTTTTCAAGGAAAATGTTTTACTGCAAACCTCACAAACATGAGATTTTTCTCTCCTATGAATACGCATGTGTTTCACTAAATCGCTCATATGACTAAACTCTTTCCCGCATTTTTCACACACACAAGGTATCTCTTTCGCATGAGAAAATAAATGTATTATCAAAACACTTTTCTGAGAAAATCCTTCATTGCATACATTACAAACATAGGTATTCTTTAATGAAGCGAGTTCATCAGTTGTTTCAGATGATTTGCACTCATTGTTATTTTCTTCAGAATGACTTAAATCACTTTGGTCTTTCCCAGGTTTGTTGTCCATGGTTAAGTCCTGTGCGACTTCCACATCAGTCATGTTATCTAATGTATCAGTAAATTGTGAAGTATAATAATCCTAAAATAGAACTGTATTGTTCTACTCAAAAGCTTGCACAGAAACAGTATTTAAATGCTAAAAAAAATATTATTAATTTCTAATTGCCATGTCTTTCTTATCAAGAGGAAAGTAAGTGAAAAAAGGAATAAAAATGTTCCAACATCTCCAGAATTGTCAGCACAGGTGAAGGTTGAAGTCCTTTATGTGGTGGAATGCAGAATGTAATAAATTGCATTTATAAACATGAATATTCAAGAACTTTTTTTACACAGTAGTGTGTTTGAATTCAAATATATTTATGAATATACAATGTTAATTGCTGTCATCCTCCAAGACTTCTACATTTGCTTCTCAGTTAATGCATTCATATGTAGGTTCATACTAGTCATATCTTAATTCTTCAACTTCTTAAAAGCATATATACCATTTGTTATGTGAAAAGATATACAGCATGCTAAGCATGACTCCTAATTATTAGATTCTTATAGTATTTATCATATAAGTAATTAACTCTTTTTTTCTTCTAATAAAAATGAGCAATAAAATATATAGAAGCTCTCAGGTTAGCAGTTTTTCTGAACTATATACCTGCCATTCAATAAGACTAATATCTTGATAAGAATAATATTTTTTCAATCCACTTCAGTAAAGTTTCCTGAATATAAACTCTTGAGAACTTTTGAGAATTCTTTAACAGCAAATAAATTCGATATGTTTTACTTGATTTGCAGGTCGTAATTGATGCTCTAAGCTCCTTAATTGGCGCAAAATATTCAAAGATGTCTCTAAATCCCGAACAAATAAAACAATTAAAATTCTTATCTTCAAGCTATATAAAAGAATCCTATATGAACTCGATTATTCTAAATTGTTCTCAAAACAGAACTCATTGGAACTCATTAGCATAAACGTCAACCATCGGCACCACGACGATATGATACGATCGAAGATTCGGCACAATAGTAGAGCACAATCACATTGAATCCAAACTCGTTCAATTCAGATCAGGAAGTTTTTCACATGGTTGACAACGACGTTTTGACATGGCGAGTGCACACCTGAAAATATGAAATCCGTACTAAAATGATATTGAAATCAAAAGAATAATAAAAATTTTCATTATCGATAAACAGAAGGGAGAATAATATCACAAACTGGAAGAGTAGTTATTGAACAACAGATTTCCACTTTTAAAAAGATAGGGGATCCGAAGACACTACAACATAATAAATGTGCAAGTAGAAACTCGGCTCCAAAGTTGGTTGCGTTAAAAAATATACTTTAATTCCTTGCGAGAAATTCTAACCTATTATCCCCGTAGTAATAGAAACAGAAGACGACCACACATCCTCCTTCTTAAGTAAACAAACATATCTCTGCCCCCACCCCCTCCGCTCCCTGTATCCGATAAAATGACAAAGTGAAGAATAAAGAAATGACTAATAGATATTAAGATTTTAATTAAAATTAATAGCCCTAATTTAAGCCTTTCTATTTCCTACTCCTCTTTTATATTCATATATTGAAATGATACACTTTTAAGTATCTATTAATTCCTTTTGTTATAACTGCTGTACTATTTTTAACGTTAGACATAAGTCATATCACTAACCATTACGTTTCAATTCCAAGCGGCCTTTGAGTCTATTTTGGAGATATGTAGCTTAGTCACTATTATGTGTTAGCTTCAATTATTGAGTTCAATTATTCAATTCTGTCATTCCATGTGTATTAATTTTATACGAGATGGATACTAATAAGTAACATTTACATCACTGCTTTCTATTCTGTTTTCAAACGGAAGAAAAATATTTGAGGCTCAAGATATAAAATTAATTAATTCGTCTTTGGACGAACATTATTGAATCATTTAACAACAACAAACGGTTTGCGAAATTTTGAGATGAAAATTTTAGTCTTAAAGACGATTCACGTCCAGTAAAAAAGACAAAGAACTTCAAGTTTAAGTGGCTGAAAATCCATGCCAAACTGAAGAAGAGTTTGTAGAACTGTTAGAAGTTATTCACCAAGCAATATCATTTCAGTTGCATGCAATGGGAAATATAACAGAAGAAAGGAAAATGAATTCCTCATAAATTGATGGAAGAAAACAAAAACCGAAGAGCTGGTATCAGCACGAATTTACTTTCTCAATATAAAAGAAAGAATTTTTCTTGTACAAAATCATCACGGGCGATGAAAAGTGGATTTTGTACGATAATATTAAACATAAAAAAGCATGGATTGATCCGCCAGTAATCAGAAACAGTAGCAAAAACGAATAATCACGCCAAGAAAGTGTTACTGTGTGTCTGGTGGAACTGGAAAGAAATCATCTGCTACGAACTTCTGAAACTACTGTTACAGCTGAATATTACAGGCTCCAATTGATCACATTATGTGATGTTCAGCAGGAAAAAAGCTCATGTACGAACCAAGGGAGGCTGGAAATTGTATTATTGCATGACAAACGCTCGTTCACATACAGCAAAATGAACCCAGGAACTCATCCTCTCCTTAGACTAGAAAATTGGCCTGCAAGCAACATATTCTCCAGACTTGACTCCTTCTGATTACCACCTATTCAGATCAATGTCATATTTGAAAACCAAGATGTTCGCGAAAGTTAAGGATGTGCAAAACTAGCTCAATGACTATTTTGCTTCGAAACCACCAAATTTCTATCGCGAAGACATTCATCATCTACCCAATAAATGACAAAAGACCATACATAGTAAAGGCGAATATTTCGACTATTATTCTTTATAACTTTTCAATAAAGCTGAATTTGACACACACACACACACACACACAAAAAAAAAAAAACGAGTTTCTATTTGCACACCTAATGATTATCTACAGATCATTCAGTGTGATATATTCAAGTGAAAATCTTAAAGCACAATATCTTATTGGTGATTCCTATATCTATAATAAAAATTTTTAAAAAGCTAGATATAGTTAGAACGATCAGAATTAAATATCTTGATACACCTCCATCAAAAAGTCTGAAATCAAAGAGAAAAATAAATTATTTTGTTTTGACCTAAAATTAAATTACGAGTCACACTACTTATAATAATAAAAATTAAAAATTAAAGTTCGCATTATTGAAATGTTCTTTTACTTAAAACTAAGATTTCTCAAACATTTCCGCCAGAAAATTTTTGCTGAGACCTCCAAAACAGAATATATTTAGTATTAGCCAGCTGTATCTATGGCTTCGCCTGAATTTATATGTTCTATATAAAGAGATGAAAATGTAAAATAAAAAATACTTTCATGTTTTATGTTTAATCCCTTAAGAAATTTAAGACACTCAGTTGTAGTTAATTACTAATCTAAAGATTTCAAACAATAAATTTTTTTTGTCTTAAATTTGGCACATATTATATATATATATATATATATATATATATATATATATATATATGATTAGATAAATAAGACAACTTAGTGCCAATAATATATAATTGTCTGTAAGAGAAATATTAAATTTCTTGGTTTACACTGGCTTAAATTTTTTTTTTATTTTTTTAGGATATCAAAAATGTCAAAAGGGGGTGGGGGTGGCAACCTAAAAGCTTTTTGGTGTCAAATAATAAGCCTATGATTTAATATTTGATGCAATAGCACATGTAGATGGTTTAATATAAACTACTACAAAAAAGAAAATTCCAGCAATTAAAATTTAGATAATGTGCGAGTGAATATTTACATTAATTACTTACGGAGTAAAATGCAATAAGTGCATTGAAGAATGCCAAAGCATAGATAAATAAACACACAGGGTATCCAAAACAAGTGGAACAAGTATTTATTTCCTTGTCATTACAAGGAGACATATACTTCATATCACAAAGTTTCATCAAATATGGTATCCAAATGTATGAAAATATTTTAGCTTTTATAGAGCGGAATATAATAAATTATAAATATTAATTTTTTATGCAACTGATGTAGAAAAAGAAAGTATCAATTAGTAAAATGTTTTTCTTATATTCATTTAAAGTATTCAATGTTTCATTCTCCTATCTGTAAAATTTCTCTAAAATAGTAAATTTATTGACAATTTTTTTCATATCTCTGATTTGAATTTTCGCTGCAATTTTCAGGCATAATATACAGTGGCTCCCAAAAGTGTTCGTACACCAACAAGAATCAATTAAAAACCTTATTATTTACCATTATATATTCTTATTTTTACATGAAAATTTTTTCATAGCATATTTTTACAGTTCTTAATAAAGTAGTGAAGAATAAATTTTAATTACGATGCAAATTATTTTTTTAAAAATGACAATAAATAAAATTGCACAAAAATAGGACACAAAAGTGATCATACACTTTAAAAAAACATCACTAAATATGAAATTTTCTAAATTTTTATATATGTTTAGTATTTAGTGGGATATCCTTTATTCTTTATAACAGCTTTTAAACGTTTAGACATAGATTTAACTAAACGGTCGGTTACTTCTGCACCGATCTTGTTCCATTCTTCGATCATTACTGCTTTCAGTTGAATTTTCGATTTAATGTCGTGACTTCTTATTCGCACCTCTAATTCTTTCCAAATATGTTCTATAGGCTTTAAATACGGTGATTGAGCTGGTGTTTTAAAGGTTTGAGGGCAATGATAGAGGCAAAAAAGACGAACATTCATGGCCGTGTGCTTAGGATCGTTGTCTTGGTAATACACAAAGTTGTTTAAAATGCCCAATTTTTGTGCTGACACTTTTAAATTATTATTTAGAATATTTATATAAACTCTATGATCCATTATACCATCAATGAATACTAAATTGCCTACTCCAGCCGCTGACATACACCCCCAAACCATGACACCACCACCGCCATGTTTTACTGTTCCAACTAAATTCTTGAGATTAAGTTCTTCGTTTTTTTTTTTTTTTTTGTTTTTTTTTCTCCTCCATACAATGATTTTCCCATCCGACCCAAAGATGTTAAACTTACTTTCATCTGCAAATAAGACACGATTCCAATAGCTCTCTGGCTGGTTTATCACAGATTTGGCAAATTTAAACCTAGCAATTCTGTTCTGACTTACAAAGAATTTTCTTCGTGCAGAGCGGCCATGTATACCAGCATTCCGAAGAATTCTAAGAATAGTTTCACAGGAAATAGAAGTTCCATTTGATTCATTATATTGTGAAGTAAACTTTATTGCACTCAGAAGTAGATTTTTTTGAAATTTACTCATAATATTTCTTTGACTTCTAGATGACAGAATTTGAGGGCGACCATTACGAGGCTTGTTTGCAATCCTTTTTCCCTCTCTGTAACGT
>JAPMOR010017623.1:4723-16875 GCA_026543865.1 Argiope aurantia
ATATCATAGTTAAGTGTAAAGATTGTATTCAGAAGCTAATATATGTTTTTTAAATAAAAAAAGAAATTCCCTTTTGCAAGTATCTCACTTCTGCAAGAAAAAGAATATCTAAATTTATAACAGTTGTCATTTTTATAAATGATTGGTGCAAAGGAATTATTGAGTTAATTTATTTTTATTATATTAAACAGTGCTACATTTTTACGTAGAGTTTAAATTTCATCCCTAACTTACTCCTGCAACTACGTACTTTATAGTTTTACTTAAATTATATAATTCGGAGTCAAAATCAGTTTCTTCAATCATTTTACGTCATGATTGTTTACGTAAGAGGAGCATCCATAAAACGATCTGCGGTTGAAAATTGGAGTAATTATGTTCATTGTGTGTCATGTGAAGAGCACGAAGCAGTCTTACTTTCAAAGAAGTCTACATAAAAGCTGCTCTCCATGGATCAATGCCAATGTATTGTGAATGCAAGAAAGTGGTCTGAAGGATGTTCTAACGAATTAGTTCTCTTCTTTGTTTGTTTTTGATTTTATGAAATGTTAAATAAAAATTTTATGAATTTTTAAGGGCAAAAATAGTTGGAATTCACTCCAAAAAACTTTTTTTGAACAAAACAAATATTTTTTTTTAAATTTTTGTTTTATATATTTTAATGTGCATTATGAATTTTGTATTTACGAAATTTTGGAACCTCTTCCACTTTGAATTCAAAAAAAGAAGAAAATTTGAATTGAATTGTTCTAATTAAAAAATGTTGTTGAATTCATTTTATCTTATTTCTGATGATATCAAATTAATTTTTTTAATGTATAAGGTTTTGAAAAAAATTGGTATCGATTTTATTTTGATTAGTATAAAATTTGTCTTTAAAATTTTGAATATTTGAACATTTTTAAAAAGACAAAATAAGCATATTTAACGTATTCATATATTAATATGAATTTGCAAACAAACTTGAAAGTAGTTTACAGTTGGTATGTAAATTATTAAAATTGTGGAAACAGCATATAAATTAATTGAATATAAGTTTTCAGATATTTATTTTTATATATTGATTTTATCATATTGCGTTTCCTTACGCAGCGTTTATTTTGAAATTCTCCAGTGAAGTTAATTTTAATTTTGAATATTTATTTTTTCCGCCATGATTCTGATTTCCATCATTCGTGAAATTGACTGAAAATACCTCGAAGTTGGCTTATTAAGTGCAAATCAAATACATTTATTAAGCACAATGAACATTAAAAATCATTACACATCTTTCAGATCGGTTGACTATTAATTCTTTTTCATAATTTTAAAATAACTTGATGATAAAGGCTGATCAACTGAATTACTATTATAATCAAAGTAAAAAAATAATTAGTTTAATCAAAATATGGTAGTATTAAACCGCGAAGGTAGTTGCGATTCTTAATTACTTTAAGCCATTTCGGAAAACGATTTTTTTTTACACTTCGATTAGTTTATGTTAATGTTTTCATTCATTTGAATACAATGTATTTCTTTCTTTTCAACTGAAAAAAGCATTTCTCAGCTCCTTTCTATTCTCGCAGAAATTTGGAAAGCATCCAAAATTTGATGTTTAACATTTATCGAGCTATGTCGCAAAGCGGAAGAAAATAAAGCGATGAAGCTTATAAAAACAATGGATGTATAATGACTAAAGCTTCTTTCATTTTATTATAAAGAATTCGATGAGTCAGCACAAAAAATAGCATTCCGTCCACAAAAATACATAATTCAGCTATTGTAACACTAAATATGTATAGAATTTATTGACGTATTTTTACCATACTGAAATATTAAAGTTTTTTTTTATCATTATTACAGATTTTTATCATTATTACTAAAGCAAGTATGTGCTTTGAATTTCAAAAAGAAACATGTGTGGTCTCCCCAAAATTTTTTGCAAACTCTCTTTTAAATGTTATGTGAAAATTCGCCATACATGGTGGTGATGTACAATAGCTATGAGATATTATCTTTTGGCTCGAATTTATCATTTTTGCGGAATCTAGAGTATGATCCTTGGCTAGTTATTTGGAGATTAATCCCTGCAATGCGGCTTATATTACCCCAAAATCGAATTTGAGTTTTAAACATGTTTTTTACAACCGATTGAAACAAAAGTTTGACATAAATCTCCTATTATAGTCACAAACTTTTATATCAGATCTGATATATTTATGTAATTACGGTTTCAAATTATTGCATTTACTTGTTTCTCAAAGAATAGACTCATAGCAATAAACCCGTAGTTGCATTGTGATCAAAATTTGATAGGTGTCTACACTATAGAAGTAAAAATTGTGTACCGAATTTATCAATCTAGTTCTCTTCATTCTGTAATTATCGTGCTAATTTATATTCGAACAGTTGGACTTCCACTGAATAGATTTTACACAAAATTTGATAGAAATCTTCAGATTTAATGTAAATACCGTCCAGCAAGTTTTACGCGTCTAGCTCATAGCATTTTTTATTTATCTTTGTCACAGGCTGACAGATGGGCATTTTCCAAAAAAATGTGTTTTACGAATACAGTGAGGTCTAAAACATGCAGGTTCGTAAAATTTTTTGGATTCGAATTCTTTGACGATTACTATACTTTCTCTATGCTACGCGTAAGTAAAAAAAAAAAAAAAAAAAAAAAAGATGACAAAAGATGAAAACATTTAATTTTTTTGCCAAACATA
Organism: Argiope aurantia; assembly: GCA_026543865.1. Lineage (NCBI taxonomy): Eukaryota > Metazoa > Arthropoda > Arachnida > Araneae > Araneidae > Argiope > Argiope aurantia. The sequence goes on from JAPMOR010017623.1 coordinate 7,432, forward strand.
AATCATCATAAGAAAATCGCACACGATATCAAATTGCATAATAATTTACTTTTATTTAATTTTATTTTTTTCTGTGAATTGTTAAAATATTATCATTGCAAAGAAATTCTACTTTAAAAAATTGACGAATTTTCATCTTTTAGTCATCGTTGAGTCTGAATAGCTTTTGATTTATTTCTTTATGTCTAATTCTAAAACATATTCTGTGTGCATAGGAAATGAATGACAGAAATAAGAAAAGAAAAATGTTGTTGAATGGAAGTGGTCTGTAATTTTTAGATTAAAATTTAAATGCACATATATCAAATTATTCTACACATAGCATTAAAACAAGCGTTTCATTTCTAAACTTGAATATCTTTTAACATGTAGTTATATATGTAATTTTTGCAATTACCAATTTCCTACATACATTTATTAAAGAAAAAATAAACAATTTTGTCCAGAATAAAAATATAGAAATGATAAATAAATATTCGATTTTTCAAAATTTAAAATGTTAAAAATATTATATTAATTAAAATGACATAAATGAAATTTTTTTTAAGTTACGTATTACTTTATTAATGCATGTGAATGTTAAATTTCTGATTATTAATTAAAATTTCGAAAGTATTGCAGCTATACAGCTGGAATCGTCAGTAACAAAAATAACTGATAATTATCAATAAGCACAAGCCTCACCAAAATCGTTTGAGAGCCCACAGAAATACTTCTTGCTCTTTATGTTCATAAGTATGAACGTTCGAAATGAACAAAGTATGCACTATGGGTATTCGGTTTGGCCTTCCATTATTGACAAACAAAATACATCAATATCAGAATGATTCGGTTTTTAGAATTTGATGAAAATTCGTGTTCGAAACTTCAATGAAATCTTGCTGTAAATCTTGCTATAATTTTTATATTGCTATTTCATTCGTGATTTTTTTTATTTATTTTGCCGTGTTTGACGTCCAGTTTTTATTACTTAAAACTTAATATTATTCCCTTTAATACTTTTTTTCTTTTTTTTTAATTTTTAAAATAAAGAACACTTGCACTATTTGCAAATTTTGCTTACTTTTTTTTATAAATAGATGCTTAGGTTTCAATGATAATCATATAAAAGTCATTTTTTCACCGAATACAATATTTTTTTAATCCTCTAATTATGAAAGAATTTGAAATTGTATGCAGACCATTCCGAATAATTGAGATCTAAAAGAAACCTGAGAGAACTATTTAATGAATTTTCTCAGCAGATATTCTATAGAATGTTTTGTATGGTGAACTAAAGAGATCTTTATATTTTATGCTCTTATATTGGCATTTCTTTTAGCCAGTTAATTCCCGAACAAACATTTTAATTAAAAAATATCGATCAAAAACTTATTTATTTTTAAGACTTAGCGTTATGCCACTAGATGCTTTAAAACAATCGTTGACTGTTTTTTTATGTTCTATTAATGGAATTTAATAAAAATAAACTATGAATGGTTTCCTTATATTAATATTAGGTTCACTGAAACTTGGAATTTCTTAGGAATTCTTGGAAATTCTTGGCACAGTTAATACTTTATCTCAGACATTCTAGAAACATTCTTTATGTTTCATTTTTAAAATGTGTTCTTGACTCTTTGAGCAATTTAATTAATTTCTCCCTAAAACATTGACAAGACTTACACGTATGTAGTTGAACTCTTAGAAATGCATTCCGGTCAATTAAGCAATCTGATTTGATACCTCAAAATTTAGTGTTATCGAATATTTAGTATGAAAATATAAGTTTCCGTCCTACTTTGCTGAACGTATTTTAATTTTATAGCATTTTCCTTTTTTTTAAATTCCTTATTCTACAATGATTTCATTTCCATTAATAAGTTTCGTAATTTAATTATATAATTCAAATAACCAAATTATTGCTATTTTACATTCATTTAAATCTTTATATCATTATTTAAAATTTTTAATTCGAATAACATATAAGAATGTTGTAAGATAAAATCTATTTTGAAAAAAAATTAATTTCACATTGGTGAAAAGCTCTCTCGAGCCATTGTCAATCCCACAGTTACCAGAAATATGGATTACTGAGAAACGATGAAATCATATGAAATTAAGTTACAGTCAAAACATGCACTTTATTATATAAACATAAAAATTTTTCTACCTGCCCGCCTAGAAAATTCAATTTCCGCCTAAAGCAGAACAGCTTTGGATGTATATGCTTGTATAACCTTCACTGCTTAAAAATCCCTACTATAAATTGTATTCAGTATTAGTGTCTTAGAACTGATAATGAAAAAAAATTAATAAATAATAGAATTATATCAGGGTGTCGCATGAGTTTCTTTCCTATTTATAATATGAAATGAAACATATATTTACTATTTAAGATATTATTTATTTTGTTATATAAGAGTCCTTTTGCTCTATTACCTTCTGTCATCTCTCATTAAGTCTCATTATACCTTCTTTCCAAAATGGTTGGGGTTTTGACGAGAAATTATCCTCCAGGTTCAGTTTTATTTCGATGATGTATTTAAAGAGCTAGTCGCGAAGAGAATATTTTAAGGACAGAAAGAAGTAATAATCAGATGGAGTGAGATCTAGAGAGTATGCAGGATGATGTGAAACAGCCCAATCAAACCGCAAGAGCTTTACACTTACGACTAATGCAATATGTGGTCTAGCGTTGTCATAATGAAAAACAACGCCTGGTCGGTTCATTAATTCTGGTCCTTTTTTTTGCTATTTCAGCTTTTAATTGATCTATTTGGTGATAGTATTTCGTAGTACTTATTATTTCGCCTTGAGGAAGGAGCTCCTAGAAAATTACACTTTTTCAATCCCACCAAAAGGACAAAATAACTTTTTTGGGGTGCAGTCCTGGATTTGCGATAGATGAAGACCTATTGCCCTTATACCAAGTGCACAAACGGCAAATGGATAATCCAGCACGTTTGCTTAAGCAGAGCCAGATAAGGCCATTCGTAGTACGATAAAAAAAAGAAAAAAAAAACTTTTGGGGTACCCAAATATTTTAATATAATGTTATTTTCTGACACATGTGACTTAATAACTGCAGAAAAGTTCATTTCATAGGGAGTTAGTACCAATTTGTCCAATTTTTAAGTTCTAAAGCTTTAAACAAAATATGCATTATATTTGATACAGATACAACCACTGGTAAAGTGGCAGAGTAATAAGATCATTCATTCATGGCTTTTTGCAAAAAGATAAAATTACATTTATGTTAACCTTTAACTGGTTTAACTGGTTTCTAAAACTGCTAAAGATGCATTTTCGGTCTCCCCTATCATATTCTTAGCTCAACCGAATGGATTGACCATGTAGGTTCTTATTTCGTGATCTTTGCTACACGTGCGCTGTTTCAATCCGTTTCAGTGGATGATTTTTTTAAATATTTTATTTATTTCCTTTCGCGATGTCTGTGAGACTGCATGTCCCTTTTAGTATTCCAGTATTATACAAGGCCTAACAAATGGCTCTAAAACTTGGTCCTTGAAATGTCATCCAAACTAATGATCATCGTTATAAAGCTGACCTCCAGAGACTTTTAAATGAAGCAGAAAGTTATCTTAGATATGATAATAATAGTACAGAAGATTTTTTTCCGTGAAAGTTCATATTCGACTGATTCTGATATGTATGTTTTAATATAATTAATTTTTCTAGGGATAATGTATTTTGAAAAATTTCTAAAATATATTAATATGCCAAGATATTATAAAATTTACAAAATTTTTAAAATTTACAATCTGATTTTTATACTAGCACTTAACCTGCATGTTTAAAATGCCTTCGAAAAACATGCTACCAATGTTCACAAATTTCACCATAGAAATGATGCCAATAAAAAAAAGGTTTAATTTTACGAATTGTCACTTTTTTATTTTCATACATTTGTTGAATTGTCCATTATATTGTTTTCTATATACCTCTGTATACTGGAAAAATAAATATGATTTAAAAAGTAAAAAGTAATATGTTTTTTCAACATTGTTATTTGCTGTAAAATGTAATTTGAGAAGAAAATGTATGTTGAAACTCAATTAATTTTTTCAATAATAATATATTTTGAAAAATGTCTAAAACATATTTATATATCAAGATATATATTTAAGAATTTATTGGCTGATTTTCATACTAATACTTCCATTAGAAAATTTAATTTGAGTATAAAGAAAAGGCGTCCCATAGACTACATTTCCCCAGCTAAGCCCTAAAGATTCAACTCTCCAGTAAAGGGTTAATAATCTTATCTATAAGGCAATATTCATGAAAATGAAAGGGGTGCATTTTTCTGCGAAACAAAATAGTTCAAACTGTTTATATACTATCAGATGAATTTCAGTGCTTTTCCCCAGCTATTTAACTTCATAACATAAGTTCTGAAACAAATCAGAATTTATATTAATCTACAAAAAGGATTTTTTTAACAGTATAATTATCCTAAATCTATTAATATGCTCAAGGAAACCGTTTCATAATTATATGCATGAAACTTGCTTAGAATTTCAACATCAACTTCTAGGTTTTTTTTCTTCGAAAAAAGCGAAAAAGGGTTATATTAATAAATCTAAATCTTGAATCTAAACAATTTCTTTTTTTTCTGCGTGGCATGACTTTTAATAAAGCAAATGGATGTGTCCTTTGAAGCTTAAAGTAAGAAAAATATGAATTTCATCGCTTTAATTAACGGAGAAAACTATTTCAACGTCTATATCCTCAGAAGTAAAGTCCCCTGTTAATCAATGTGGACAACAAATTCTTAAGAATCTTTACAATGCAATTACAATTGTTTTCCTAGAAGAGACATTAGAAACTGTTCTTGAAACATTCGCAAAATAGAATTAAAAACAGTCTATTTTTAGAATACATTGTTACAAAAATTAAAAAAATGTTACAAAACTTTTTCTCTAGTCTTATTAAGTCACGGTATATATCCATAGTAATCATAAATATTCAATCATTTGCTGTAATAAATGGTGAGAATCATACATGCCTGCAAACTTAATACCCGCTTGATTCTGAAAATATTTTTTTTTGGAATGATAGCTATATACGAGTCCATGAGCGGGATAGCTCATAATTGATTTTTGTTTCTTGTTTTAGTTATTTTCTTCAAAAGAGATTGGAACATTTCAATTAATCTTCCAAGTAGGAACTTCATAGGGACATTAATAACATGTGTTGAACATTTCTTAATTTAAATCAGTCATTCAGCTATTCCTAAAGGATTAGAGCACCTCCCAGTTTGTCCAAAATAATGAGAAAAATGAAATGTGAGAAAGTGAGATCTAAAAATGTGAGATCTAAAAACTCGAAAACAAAGAATGATTTTGATTGATATGTGCCTTCATTTATTGTTTTCTTTGAGGTTTCTAAAATTAATACTTTTCAATGGCCGATGTTGGAAAAAAAATAACTTTTTAATATTCTCTTTTATAATACCAAACATATATTTTCGCAAAACGGTTTTTGGTTTTGGAGATATTTTAATATGGAAATAGAGAATAAAGTATATACTTGAAATATGTTGAATCGAAGTCAATATTTTTATAAAATACTTTACGCTTCATTGATATTGTTTTACTATTGCTATGAGTCTCAGTTGATTGATTTGATTTGTTAATCTTTTGAAAAATTTTCTCATACTCTGAATCATTTTATTTTTTTTTTAAATATCTGCCATTTAATAGGATTTTGAAAAAACAAATTGATTGTAAGAACGTAAAATTTATCCACCATATATAAAATTTCCTTTCTTCCATTTAAAAGTAATTCAAACTTTTCAAAAAAATTAATAATATATAATAACAAAGAATTTTGTACTGACAATACTTTCAAAAATTTCTCTAACAAATTGAGAATCATGTATGAAATGGTGAAAACGAAGGGGGAAGGAATAACTGCCAAATATTAATGTAAGGAAGACGTTTTTAATGTAAAAAAAAGTTATTAATGTAAGGAATGTTTATAAGATTAAGGAAGAGGATACCGAGAAAAATTATATAAATAAATTTAATTATTTTTGAAGTGATAAACCCTTTGAAAATGTTCTGAATGAAATAACATAAGTGATATTAATGGAGGAATTCTACCTTTAATCGTATCCTTTAAAGTTTTAAGATGGATATATTTTATATGCCAGAACTTTTATAAAAAAAGTTTAGATTAAATTTAAAACTGAAAATACAATAATACTAAAGCATTCAATTAAGCATTCTCATAATGTTATTGTGATACTTTTTTTCTTATAATTTTGATAAAAATGTATAAAAGTCTTGAACACCTCCTATTCTGTTCCTTCTTCCAAACATCTCCAAACTTTTCAGTTCTTTTAAAACGACGAAAAAACAGCGTTGCGACGGGAGAATTTCCAAAGGTTTGTTTTAAGACTGAAAGAATAATTAAATCCTAAATTTTAGGAATCCATTACGTTGAGAGAGTTGTCACGAATAAATAAAGCAGATGTTACGTTATAAATAACAGTTTTTCTTCTCCTGGGAATATAGAAATTATTTGAGAGTCAGATAATATCAAATTAGATGTATATCATTAGAAGCGATTGCGGCATGATCAGTGATGGCCACTAGGGTTCAACTCTCAATCCTTACGTTTTTGTTTCAAGGATTCAATTCGGTGACTTGGGATTCAGAAAATCGAGAATAGCTTTTTACTAATTTGCATTGTATTCATTGATTACATTCATTAGCAATTTAAATCGCTAGATTCTTTTTCCTTATTTGTTAATGTTGTCAAATAAATAGTAATTTCTAACAATGGTTTCTCAAAATTTTCTTTTTGATTATCCCATGTTGATAAGGAGTATTGATTTAAAGAAAGCTTTCTAATATGAGTATATTTGAATTTAATAGATATTATGATGCTCTTTGTGTCAAATGAATGTTTATTACAAAAAAAATATTGAAGAGAAAAACCTCAGATAAAACCATCATGAGTTAATCTCTTAAAAAATTGTCAAAACGGAAAGAAACTTTAAAATTCCTAAATTATCAAATCTTTTCAATATCTATGAAAGAATTATTTTGAAGTGAACATTATCATTTCTCATATCATTCAACTAACGTTTTTTTTTTTACCTTGTTATATTTTAGCCATTAGACATGCTCTTTTAACCATAAAAAATATTTGAACAGCAGTAATAAAAGAACTGGGAAACTTCACTTTTACTTTCCAAAAAATCTGTATCTACTAAAAAAATTATAGAAATTTGAAAAAGTAAATATTTCAGATTTCTCAAAATGTATTAAAATTCTGATAAAAAAATAGCATTTTTTTTTAAAATTTTTCCTGTATGCTTTCTAAAAGAATGACATATTTCAACAACAAGGAAAATTTGAATAATGCTAATAACCTATACTATATGTAATGATAATGCCGACCTGGTAGCAGAAGAATATAACTGTCATTTTCCGAATTCCGAGCACCTTTGTAGGAAACATTTTTACAGAACTATTACAAACTACAAGATCTTTACATGCCAAAGAGGAATGAGGATGATGATACGTTATACGCGATAAAGAAATTGACATTTTGATTTATTTTTAGTTAATCTCGTGTTAATTTACAAGTATGAGATTAAACCAAATTCGTGCTGCCTACAAGGCTACCAATGTAGAAGTGAAGACAAAATTACAGCCCAATTAATGATTCGATTACTGTGTGTAACTAAACAATCGAGGTTTAAAACTGTACATTTGGTCCCTTCTTTAGGTAAAATCAAATCCTCTTTTTTGAGAAAAACTGATTGGAAGAAGAATGTTTATTTAGAAATTTAAACCTTAATTTTGAAAAACAATCACTCTTGGCCAATTCAAATTCTATTCTCCTTCAAGGAGGTTCATCTTGAATAGCAGTTTTCAATAAATATATTATACTTTTTAACTTTTTTATTTTACCATTAAAAATATAATAATTACAAAAATTAATTTGCCTGTTAATATTTCATCAGTGTTCACACATGAAATTATGTATGTCAATAAATGTATGTTAGACAATACTTTGATAATTGGCACTTTCTCAAAGAAAAGGGAATGCATACTTTTACAACTTTCATGGAACACCCTACGTTCTCTTTTGTTTATATGTAATATAATATACACACAAAAGAAGAAAAAAATATAATAAAAGTTAGAACTATGAGAATACGAATGAAATTGGAGTAAGAAGTGAAGTTCTTAAAGGTATCAATAAAAAGAATGGAAATATAAAGCATATGCGTTAAGAATTTGTAATCAAACTGGAATTCCAGGATTCAATATAAGAAACATGTACAATGTTTTTTTTTCAGTAAATAGTTAAACAAAAGCGTATAAAAGAATTATACCAAAGAGCCACTTACAACTAATTGACAATATAAATTCTTCTTCCTCTTACTGGAAATTGTTAACATTTTCAGTAGTCTGAAAATTATGAAGGCAAGAAAGCAAACACAGACTATTTTTTTATAATCATAAAATAATGGGTTTGAAGTGATTATCCATTACCATCTTCATTAATTTAACAGTTCAAATATTTTGAAAAAGCAATTTTTAATGGGAGTACCAGCTTTATTAAATAAAGACAGTTTTAAAAAATAGTTTAAAACGTAGTTTATAGTTTTCATAGTTTAAAACGTAATGAGATTTAATAACGATTGCTCATCATTCGTTAATCAAGAAAAAAGGTTTACTTTAATATAGCTCATTTTCAAAATAAACTTTATTTTGACGTTGAATTAATGAAATAATATAGAGAAATTATTAAGAAAGCTTCAAATTAGTTTTTGTGTACATCAAAGATCTGTAATTGGATCAAGAATATTCTAAGAAATAATTTTGAATTTAAAAAAAAAACAGGTACTTAATTACTCATCGAATTACGGAATAATTTATTATATTTTTCGCATTTTTAGTAAGAATTGCCCATTTAGTGCATGAAGGAATAGAAATAAATTTCCAAATTAATCAAAAAAATGAATTTAAATGCTTAGTTTTATCACTATTCATTCAGATTCCGCATAATTAATAATTTATCTAAAGATTTTATTCATTAAAGGAAATATTTTTTTTTCTGAAAAAGCTTTATTTTTTATTTGATGCATTTTTACAATCATAATTAATTTCTGACCTGTTTAATTTTGAAATCGAAGTTAAGAAAAAGGTTATCTAGAAATTAAATTAACTGCAGCAAATAAAGTTTTTTTGGTTGACATACATCTTTATAATTTGAATAAATAAATTATTCGAACTTAAGATCATATTATCAAGATCAGACAAATCCATCATTATATGGTGATTATATGTGCATAAAACTTGAAACAAAGTCACCATGTAATCATGAGTTCTCAATACAGATTTATTCGATGAAAGAAAAGCATGTCTTAGCATTATGTAATGCAAAACATTTGGAAACACTTCTACATATATATAT
>JAPMOR010017623.1:17275-33328 GCA_026543865.1 Argiope aurantia
CGGCGACAGTTCAGATACAAAAAAAAAGATTCTTATATTATTAAGCATTTTAGCATAAATTTATATTATTCAAGCATTTTAGAGTAAATTTTTTCATTGTCTTTGCATCAATATTGATTGTGGCATTTTATTCAAAACATGTTGATTAGTTGTACTAGGTGTTTTATAGTGTTGGAAATATGAATTTAAATTCTGATGTAATGAGCAAGATAGATTATTTAATGTTGTGCAAAAGGCTATGATTCTATAATTGCAAATCCCTTTACTATTTTCATATCCGTTTTTTTAGGACAAATGTCACAGATTTTTACTACCATTCACAGAAAGATTTCATTATTATACATGATTAAAGCACTTATTTATGTAGGTATACATTAAAGTCCAGAAATATGTACCACTTGTAATAGTATTCATGGGGTTTCACAATAGATTTGGCGATTCCCACATAAAGTACCCGAATTTACTTTTACAACCTTATAGAAATGATATAATGATGTAAGTGCAATATTACTAGTTTCATATGCAAAACTTGTAATAGTATTTCATGCTCAATTAATTCATTGATTAGAGAGAATTATACTCTCAACTTGATTTTTCCTATGCCTGTAATGGGTCACGTTAAGTTATTAGATATAAAGTAATACTGAAATGCATTCTCTACAATAATAATGTGCATTTTTTTGTATACTCAGAACCGATAATTTTGTAAGCAACGAACACTGATATCATCACCTTCACTTTGTTACTTCACAGATTCATCACCAACGGACTTTTCTTCATATTGCCGCAAATGAAATATAGAATAAAAAAAGAGAAAGAAAAAAATTGCAATATAGTATAGTAGAAAATACTGCAACATACATACTGTTTGAGATCTTGACGAATATCGAAATTTCAAATATTCACATTTCCAGTATATGAGTGAACATAACTTAAAAATATTTTAAAGTATGATATGTACATAGTTATAACGTCAAAAATACAGATCGGTAACAGATTTTAAAGCAAATCCATTCATGGTTTGAACTCCTGTCGGTCTATTCATTCAACTGCATACAAATGAGATAACACCCAAAGGGAAAATTTTTAGATGAATAAAATTCGGTATATGATCATTTGATAGTCCTATGTCACCTATTGATTTCAGTCCGTCGGAAATATTATCCAAACTATTTAGTTTTATTATTGAGCATAATCCTATATAGTCTAAATTTGCTAGGGCATCTGAACTAGACAAGAATGATTTAATATATTGCTAAAGGAACAGTTTCAATTGGCACAAAGATTTGGGAACCGGAAGGTGAAAACTGATTTAGACCCAAGTGCCTGTTTGCTTTAGCTTAGTAAAAGGGATTGTCCTACATACATGGATGACAATATCAGATATAAACTTCCAGGAGTGACATATTTATCCTCGTACACCCCACCTCCACTCCTAGAGGAAAATCCCGCCGCTAAGTAGCTGGAACAGAACAAAAGTTTGGAAGGGTACTCGATCTTTTTCAATATATTACAGAAGGATAAAATGCTCATGTGCGATATTCTCAGAGATAAAAATCTAACCACACACGGCTTTTATCAAGATCAACAAACTTCCATGCTTGAGGAGTGGGTACTTTATTGGGGAATAAGTGAAAGACTTCGGGGAAACCCTTTCCTCTGTTCAACGATACACACAGCATAGTGAATTTTTATTTCACACAATTTGCAAAATCCTGCTCCAGCCGCAAGAAACATTCACGTTGACATTTACAGAGTAATAAAGTCAGAAGTTCGGGTATCTACTAAAAACTATAAATCAAAAACAGTTTAGTTGCTTATGCTTAAAATGTAATGGTTGTTTTTTACTTCCAATTCTTACAAAATAATGTAACAATGTTTGGTATGTTTACACACTTTTTTAATATTAATACAGAATTATAACTGCCTTTCTGTAAGATTTACATGTAGTTTTTTGTTAAAAAGTAACTTATAATGTTTGAATTAATTAAGTTATATTATTGTTCCCTTAATAAAAATAAATGTTTTATAGTTTTGCTGTGCGTTATATTAATTTTATAAAAAAATTATACAATATAATGTAGCTTTAAAATGATTGTTATCACTGAAAAATTTGATCATTGGAATTTCTTCATGAGACTTGCACAGAAACAAATGCAGAAGAATTATTTTTTCTTACTTTTAAGAAAATGATGAAATGGGTCCATTTTTTGCATATTTTAAGTTGTAATACTTTTTTTGAAAAATTATGTGTAGTTAAATTTATAAATAGATGCATGAAAAAAAAATTTTTCAGTATTTTTCTCAAATTAACATCAATTTATTTTTTTATCGAATCTTTCAACAGTTTATGAATATAATCTTCTAATAATATATTGAAAATAAATTTCATATCTTAGATTCTCTTTGAAGTTGTTGAAATATTGTTTTTATATATATTTTTTATTTTCCATTTTGGTAATTAAAAGGCATTAATTTATTTTTCATAAATACATTCAGTTATTTTTTAAGTTTTCCTTTTTTTAAAAAAAAATTGTACAATATTTCACTATCAAAATTATACAGATCTTTAGGATATTTAAAATCGTATTTTAACAGAAGGTGTAAATTCTTTATTCGTTAGTACTTTTTTGTTACTATTCCATTTTGTTTATTTATTTTACTGATCTATCAAATGGAAATAAAGACTTTTTTCGAAAAGAAAATATTGTATAACAAATATTAATAAAATACAATTATATTTGTTTATCAATTTAATTCACCAATTTAGGTTTGAATATTTTTTTTTTTGAAATATGCACTTCAATATCTAGAATTGCATAAATTTGTGATTCATTGATTCAAGAATGTGCAGCAGTTAATTAAATTCTGTTCCAGTTCAATTATATTTCTGAATAGTACACATATTTTTTCTTGAGATTACTAATTTCAACTTTCTTCCGAATTAAATTTATTTATTTATTTTTGATTCTCGACCTTCTAAGACAATTGCTTTAAAAATTCGTTTTATCAGTTTGAATACCAATAGAAGATTACAAAAGATTAAAAAAGGGAAAAGTGAAAAGGAAACAACTTTTTCATGAAATTGCAAAATGATGATGGTTCCGTAATGCATTGAGTTAATGATACGGAACACATTCAAATAACAACCTTGCATGCTTCTAATGACGAGGATAGATATAGATAATTAAATCTGCTGTTTTACAAATTTTCAATAGTATACATTTTTAAATTAGAAAAGCATGCTTCAATTATTTAAAAGAAAAACGTTTCGCTTTTGTTGAAACTATAATTACTACTTCCCAAAGCTTGAGTATCAGCTTTTTCCTGAGTTCCATTTCAGTTTTTCAACATGGATACCAGAGGGCATAATTTTGGAAAAACGATGGAATGACAAAACTTCTATTGTTTGGATTTATTTTAGCGTATAAATCTAATTTGTATTTGCGCGAGAAATTCTGTTCTCAGATATCGGAGTTTTTCTTTTACTTTGGTAGCGCCAAAGCTTTAAATCCTGCTTCGGCACACTTCCATGAAGTTGTTTCACTAAGTGCATCAGTTCATGTAGTTGCTGTTGCCTATTATAATAAGTTGCAGTTATTTCTGTTGAAAAAATATATCTGTAAAAACTAACATTTAATTCTGCTCAACTTGGTTTGGTGCAAATATTTTATTTCTGATACATTTCTTCTGAATCTTTTTTGGAGGACGTGTTATTGAAGCATAAAAATGTAAAAGATATTTTTTTAGAAAGAAGAAGAATCAGTTTTGAAAGGAAAAAGACCAGAAAGAATTTGCTAATAGTGGAAGTAAAAAAAAATAATTAATTGTACTGTAAGTAGTCGATCAATGTAAAATGCGAATAAATTTTTGTTGAAAGACATTTTTATGCGCAGTAGAATTTGCACTACTGCTATAAAAAAGTCTTTCAATAAAAATGCATTCACGTTTTGCAATGATCAACTACTTATAGTGCAATTAATATTATATTTTAAAATTTATTTATTACCACAATTAGGTTTACAGCAGTGTAGAAGTAACAGCAGTATTTTATTTTATTATTAACATGTGAACAATAAATTAGTGTATTATTTATTTATTCTCCGTCAATGATTGTTTATTTTCTAAAACATGAGGTCGCGTTGCGTGTGTCATAATATAGAAAATATCATTCTTCAATTTGTTTGAAATTTATTCGCATTTAGCAGCAAATCGATATTAAATGAATGAAATGTTTGCGATAAATACATTGACGGAAAAAAATCCCAACACCAAGAAAATATTATTATAGGGTAATGGAATTTGGACAATGTTTTTGTCTCGTTAACATCTTTAATTGATTACATTTTCAAGATTACAGGTTAATTTAAGCTCAAGACAAGGCATTTCAAATGTGAAATGCTGTTACATTAATAACCGGCGTATCCTCCAGAATTTTGAATGCAAGTCTGCAAACGTGCATGATTTGTGTCATACAGGTACCGAATGTCACTTTGCAGTGTGTAATTCAATGCTTGTGGCACTTGTTCTGTCAATACTGAGACGGTCAGTGCTGGCTGTGGATAATGCTGGAGTTGTCGTAAACTAATATAACGTACGTGTTCTTTTATATCTTAAAAATTCTGAATTATTTATTCCGCTTATTGATCCGGTTAGTATCCGCCTTTCTGATGCCTTTTCGAAAAATTCCCATTCTAGTCTTGGCAGTTTTAGCTACCAAAATAAGAAAAAAAAAGCGCAGCAACTATATAATAGTTGATGATGTCTTAGTGTCTCTTTAACCGAATTTTTATGAGTAGTTATCTTACAAATGTACAACTGAATCAAATTTTCCATTATCGATTGTTATAAAATTAAATATCATTATAATTAAAAAATAAGAATAAGAACTTTATTAGCTTTCTTTCGTATGCTAAAAATGTTTCAATATTTTATTCATTTGTTAAGATATATTTCTGTTGTTAATATAGATTTCTATTCCAAAAAACTGAAGAAAAAATCCACCATGTTTGTATATTGAAAATACTGAGCATGCCTATTAAAACATTTATTGTAATGTACTACATGTAAAAGAACAAATCCGGAAAGAAAATCATTGGGGAGTATGATGCATAATCTTTAGATCAAACACTGAGGTATCAGTAATTGAGAAAAAAGAAGTACTTCATATCTCTGAAGAATATCGTAACAAAGTTGCAGTGAATCTGGAGACCTGAGGAACGAAAGTATCCATATTAAAAGAAGATGAAAATTACTGATGTGCACTAGTGAGAATAATTCCTGAAAATGCAAAGTCGCTTAAAAGAAATACTATAAAAGGATTCACCTGCATGTGAGACAGATGTAGAACACTAATTAGTACTAGAGAGTCTCATATAAGAAGTTAGGACTATTTCGAGCTCAGCACTCAAGCTCTGTAAGATACACATTTGTCTGCTTTGCTGGCGCTGTTAGGCCTCAATAATTCTTATTCAAAACAGAATCCTTTAATGCACATGTGTATTGGACTGTGATTTTTTTGTGAGTAATGTATTCAAGGAAAACATTTATCAACTAATATTTCTGTATCCCACATGATCAAAAGGTCCGAAGAAGCATATCACATCATGAACTTTTACTTCAATCTAATTCGAGAAAAGAAGACCAATATATAGAATGTCATATATTGATGACAATTTGTACACCACGACTGGAAATGAATATTCAGTCAAAAGCTATAAACGATATCCAAAACATTCTGATTAAACGTTATCCTTTATTTGGACTTTTTGACAAAATAATGGTCTTATTGTTGAAATTTTTTTAAAGAAGATAATTATTTCATTCATTGAAACAGATGTGATAAAAAAGCTGATCAACCGAACATGATTTGTCGTCTTACAATTGATAATAATTCATAAGTTACTCATAGAACATATTTTGATGACTTTTGAGAATAGTCTGTCCTATGAAGTAGCTGCCTTTGCTGTGATGATGATAATAGAATATCATATTCAAGGTTATTTATGAAAACTGTCAAGAAATTTATTGACACAGTAATTACATCACATCTTATAAGATCCAAGTTGCGTTTTGAAATAAAATGTCGTAACGAGGAATTATTTCAATAAATAATAATTTATTGATTTTTGGTCCGGTTATATTTTTTTTAATATGGTCCATATTGGAAGAGTATCTGCAGGAATTATATTTAGTGATAACACGCAAATAATTAAAATTAATTAGAATAAAATATTATTTTTGAAAACAAAAAGTAAAAGTCATGTTTTTTAAGTTATGTGAAATTTAATTTTTTTTTATTTAAAACAGAAAAGATAAATTTTTTCGATTATATTACAAATTTGATGAATCCTATAAAATAATTGAATAATCTGATGATAACATAAAAATGAAATAATTTTTTAATAAGACACAATTTTTGATTTTTGTTTTAATAATTAATTCAATAATCTTTTATTAATTCATTTTATTAATTGATTAATTCCTTATTTTTTTAAAAATCTGATTTAATAATACAATGTTTATTATGATAATTATTTCAGAAATAATTTAATATGTAATACGTTTTCGAATAAATACCTCTATTCTTTGGATTCGTAAAAGTGGGAAAAACAATTTTAAATAGTACCTTCTTACTCTGGAAGGAAAATAAATTCTAAAACATAAAAAAAATTATTACTCAGTTCTTTTATTTTTACAAGCGATTTTATTTTTTATGCATTTTATTTAGAAACCTTATCATTCCTTAAATATTTCTGAGTCTTAAAATGAGGTGGCTAGAAAAGTATTTTATCCTTTGGATGTTTTGGGTTTCTATCAAACTTTCTAATTTATTAAATGTGATATTATTCATTAGAACATTTGTTAAGTCCATCATCTTATTCACAGATTAAAGGAATTTCATGATTTATTCAAATATTTTTCTACTGCCGTTAAATCGTTTAATCGCTAAACCTGAAAAATTAATTATTTTTATGCCACTAGAAAATATTTATTTTGAAAAAAAATATTTCCCCCCGAATTTTTAAGACTACAAAATTAACTATGAAATAAAATATCCATAAATATGTTTGGACAGTAGTGGGAGAATGTATCTTCTTTTAATGAAAACATTTATTTCCACAAAAAGGTAAACACTTCGAAATATATTTAGTCGAAGATGTTACAAACGTTCTAAATATTATTATGATGTTATATTAACCAGATTTCAATTTATCACAAGCTTTTAAGAAAATTTTAGCGAAACCTGCAATAATTCCTTTTTGGTTTCCTTAGAAGGCATTGATTTTTTTACAAAAATCGATAACAAGAAGACGAATAAGAACTGAATAACAGCAAGAATGCTGAATTTTGATACAAAAGCAAATATTTCCATAAATGTGTCTATAATTTATAATTTTAGAGTTTTATTTCAAATGCTTATTATATTTCCTTTTCCTAACATTAAACAAAATTCATAACAAGAAATAAAATCAATATTTTTATATGTTATGAATATTTTTAAAACTGTAGATTGTAACGATAGAAGAAATTTCCCGTTTTCGAATGATTATGGATAATCATATTTTAAGTACATGAATAACTCCATTTCTAACTATAATAAAAAATAGCAAAAAATTTAACATGAAGTAATATTTTTTTTATTCCTTTGAAAAATATTCACTATTTTAAAAATGTATCTGGAAATAATATCGAAAGTTGTTACATTGTTGCTTCATTCTTTTCCTACGAATGGTAATCTACTCTTACATTTTAAGACGAAGAAAAATAAAGAAAAGCCAAATTTCATAATGGTCTGGTAAATCAACAATGTAAGCATTTACAAAGCAAAATCATATTTGTTGATAGAAACAAAGAACTATCTGCAATAATTCAATTTGCCCATTTTTATGTATCAAATTCATAGAATATTTTGTCGTTCATTTCATTATTAAAAAATATTTATCAGGTGTTAATAATCTTAAGATAATTTTATTGCAGAATTTTGGAACACAATCTGTAAAACATTTTAGATCTGTTGCTAGAAAAAAAAAGTTGAAGTCAGTGGTCTTGCCGCTATTCCAAAAAACCTGCAATTCACTATTCAAAACTTACACTCTAAAACAGCGTTATATTGTAATTACTGTACTCGATTTATTCGACAAAATCAACGCAAGATATTCTCAGTGTCAGTGATGAATATTAATTGAAAGTCACTGTTTTAATTCCGTTGCCAGATCGAATCACAAACATTTATAAATTTGTAAGGAATAAATGACTTCGAAGTCAAAAGGCAGCAAACTGGAATCCTTTCAATTTGAAAAGGAATCTGCCTTCAGTCTTAGGTAATTGATACATTTCCGCACCAAATCAGTTTAAAAGGGTAGCAGCAGGTACATTATAAGCGCTCATAATGCCAGATTCTCTTGATTTCACATGGAAATGATAAAATTATAGATTTCAGTGAAAATTCCAAAATTATTTTCTCGTTACAAGAATGATCCATGCATATATGAATGCAAAATATATAATATAAAAATAAAATTTACATTTTATTTAATTTTATTCTAACAATAAGAAACAAGATTTTCAAGAAAATCTAATGCCTCAGTTTTCTTTTTGTTAGTGCTCGTTAAAGAATTTTAAAAAGTTCTGGAAACTGTAGAGAAATTTAAATTTTCTAAATAAAAAATGTATAACAGTTTTGAGCACAAAGACGCGATTTAATATCATTAATTTTATAACGGAAAATATCAAAAATGAAATAAATGTAAATTTCTGAATTAAAGGGAAAAAATGATTTTGAATTTATCCTTCATATATTTTATAAAAGTCTTTATAAAGAAATAGTATTTATATTATGTCATGATAAAATTGCTAAGTTCAAAACTTTATGCATTGAAGCTCAAAGTATACAATTATGGAAGCAGATTTTAATATTTTAAAATTCTTTAAATTTTCTATAGGCTATATTTCAAAGCGAAAAATGAAATTTTTGTAAGGCAAAGAAAATCCATTCATAAAAATAATGTGTTTTAAAAATTAATTTAGTAAATGCTGTTTCCTTTCCTTGCACAGCATTTCTTTCTTCTCACTGTATATTAACTTTAATTGTATCCTGTTTATTTTATTCATTTATTTAAAAACTAATATTGTTGAAAGTTCCTTCTTCACTAAGATGTTCAATATTATTATTAATTGGATAAAATAATATCAATGTGTCGTAATTCTTAGAGTTTTTACTTTTCAAAAATTTAAAATTTAATGATGAGAAAGATATGTCTTAAGAAATTTTTCATGGTTTTTATGTCCACTTGCATTCTTTAAAATGTTTTTCAGCACTTTCTCTCCTGAAAAAAAAGGTTTTAATACTTCATTTCAATCGGTTTTCTTTAGCCATATTAAAGTCTTTTTTAAACAAAATCTTTGCTCCAGTAAAATCATCAGAAATTCACATTCAGTGAGTATCAATAAAAAATCAAAGACAAAAAAGATACATAAAATTAAAGCAGTTAATTTATTTATGTGATTTCATTATTTGTAATTTTTGATCTTCATTTAATTATTTTATTTGTAATTTTTGTTCTTCATTTAATGATTTTATTTGTATTTTTTATTCTTTGCATACTTATTCATACAGTAAAAATTAATACTGAAAATAGAAAGCGCAGTGTGCTCTGGACCATTTATATATATGGAATGTGAGGGAAGCGTACTAGAGCTTTTCGTTGTTAAGACTTCAAAATGAAAGTTGGTGTGAAACTGGTGCAAGCAGGCATCGTTCACTCTTTTGTTAGCGGCAAAAGGAATTATTCGTTCGCTCTTTGTTAGAAGCAATTTCTACTTTTAAATGTATATATTATGAGTTTCCTTATATGTGTGTGATCACCGTCAAGGTGTGTTGTTATATGTGTGTGTGTGCGAAAATAAATAAAAAAAAGGCAAGAAAGCATCTTTCCGTGCATTAAACACGCACAACCAGCTACGTAATTAAAAATCTGCCAACCGAATTAAATTTCGGGAATTTAAATATTTTTTTTCTTTCAAAAGAATTCCTTTCTAACTTTCTCGTGTACACTTAAATTGAATCTACATAATTTTGTAGCTAATGCTTGCATTTATAAAAAAGATATTTATCAATAAATAAATATAATTATTAATCTTTGAAAAATAAAGTAATTTACAACTTCTCCAATAAAACAGAAAATGTCAGTTGACTTTCCAAGGAACTGAATTAATGACTTGGGAAAATAAAACTAACAACTCAGCAGAATTGCAGTTCAACAAGAAAAATATGGTTAGTGGAATTTATTTTTTTCTAATACATATATTGACAGAGACAGTAAATTATTTAGTTTTTCGAAAAATTATTTTAATTTGAATTTTATTTAATTTAGTGACTTTTATTCCCTCAGATTTGGGTACAGGTAAATGAAATGAAATATATTTAGATGAGAATGATTTCAGTTTTTCAATTATTGTATAATTCACCATAAGTTAATAAAACTTAAGAGAGATTTTCATCTTATAACTCAGATGTTTTTCTAGTATATAAATTTAATTAGTAAGAAAATGATAAATCTAGAGAGTCTTATTTATCAAAGTTTAAACTTACATTGGCACATTAATTTGATACCCCTGAGTATAGCCATAATACCTGAACAGATTCTTTTCATTAAATATGGTTATTTATTTTACTAAAATAAACAGTTACTGGTGATTACGTCGTGGTAAGGAATTAAGGTTTTGTTTTACTTCTTTCGTTTTAGAAGTCAAATTATTTTTGAGACTTATGTATTATCGATTGCAAAATTAAGATATTGCAAATACTTACGTATTAAATATTTGCGAAAGCAAAGTAAGTAAGTAGTATCGATTACGGAGGTTATTTGAATGTCAAACGAAATTTTAAACACTGAGATAATCGTAAATATTTTTAAATGTAAGTGCGTGATCAAAGAAGTTTTTGTAGAAATTATAAAAATGCAGATATATTTGTCCTTTCATTAAAATATTCTATATGATACATTTTCAGTGATGCATTGATGAATGGAATGAATTTTATGAATCTGTATTATGGAGTCCTAGTCATAGTAGTCTTAAGCTTGAAAAACGATATTCTTCGAGGTTAGGAATTTAAGGCAAATCATTGCCCGGAATCTTGGTAGCAGACTTCGTGACAGTTCAGCAAAAAAGAAAATGAATGTTCAGGTATATGCAAGAAGTACTAGAATATTTTTTTGCATTTGCCTTTACTGCTGCTAAGAACCGAAATCTGAAGATTATTTTAGTGAATTCCTTGTGATGTCAGGATTTATAGAAAACGTATAAATAGCGGATGAGTTCGGCGGAAATGGATTTTCCATCTTGTATTCTGTTCGAAATTAGAGTTAAAACTTTGAATGATTTTGCTAACTCTGTTTCTGTTATTAAATATTGAATTTCTGATGTGTCTGATTGATTATTTCTATAAATTCTGTAAATGAGTTTATTATGACTAAGTTTTTATCATGTGCGCTTTATAATGTTTGCAAAATTCTTGAATTAAAACTATTTTTCCATTACAACTTGCTTCTAATTCATGGATTGGTGGATTCTTCTTTAAATTCATTATTGCAACTTAAAATTCATGGATGATTTTTGTTACGAAATTTTATGAAGATATCTTTTGATTATTATTTAATAAAGTGGATGAACTGAAAATTTCCTGAAAGCCTGCTGAGTATATTACTTTTTATTTCGTCTAATATAAATCCTTATGTTTTTAACCCTGTTGTTCTGTTCGGGTCTATATTAATCGAAATAAAAATTATTACTTCGTAAAAATATATAGTACAATGATATTTTCAGAAAACTTCTTGACATCTTAGATAAATAATATATATATGTAGTCCTAGGGGGATTTAGGCTTATTATTATTTCGAAGGAATATTTTTCAATTTATAACTAATGTATCGTCCGGGTCAATATGACCCAATGCAAAAAAAAAATGCTTATACAAGTTTGCTTTTGTTCGGATTAATTCAAAAGAAAAGAATAACAATGGTTTCTGTAATTTAACCGTTTACGAAACTTGTTTCGTTGACGTATATCTTTGGTCACATGACAAGAGAGCGCGTGCTAGCTACAAAAGTTGATACGATTGGCAGGGGGGGAGGGGCACAAACTCTTTGCTCTTATTATAACATTTCTTTCTTTTTTTCTGCTGTATTTCATTTTCTGATATACTGGGGGTTGTGCCTGTGAATGTGAGAGAAAAAAATAGCGAATCACAGAAATTTGAGTCACGCTGATATAGCTAAGCTAATAGAAGCTTCTGACAGCGAAGAAGAATTATCCGAGTATGAAAATCATACAAGTGATGAAAATGAGAGTGAAAGTTCGGACAAAGATTTTGATACCGATATTCAACAAATGAACTGTATAGAGAGTATTCAGCCCAAGAATCGTGAAATAAAGTGGAAGTTGGATTCACTGCCCCATTTTTCTCAATCAAAAGCTGCTAATATTATAAAAACTATTCCAAGGGGGGGTCACAAGGTATGCAATGGCAAGGTTACCAGACAAAAAAAGTGCATTTGAGGTAGTATTCAATTCTACAATTAAAAACATCTATTGTTTTTTGTTTTTTTTAGATGGTGTTTATAAATCTTATGGAGAATAAAAAAAAGCCTTTGGGAAAAAAACTGGCAGAAATGTATTTCGTGTGACAGAAATTCAGAATTTCCTGAACGAATGCAAATCAAAGAAGTTCACAGCTCCTTATTTTATTTTACAGAAGACAACATTTGTAAACTACATCCTCAAAAATAACAAGAATATAATTCTTATGAGAATTTTGCATCATGACAAATAAGTTGGCTGACTTGAAATAAAACCCATTAATGATCTTAGATTATAATTCAACTAAAGGGACTGTAGATACTCTTGATTAGCTTTTAAACGCATATACTTGAATAAGAAAAACAAATCGCTGGCCCATGATAGTATTCTATAACATTCTTGGTATTTCTGAGTAGAATGCATTTGATCTCTGGACTTCAATACATAGTGAATGGAAGGGAAACAAATTGACTAAACGAAGAGTATTTTTGGAAGAACTGGGAAAATCACTCATTTTTCCATATGTTGAAGCAAGGTCACACCTACCAAGAAGTGATGGCTCAATAAAAATTGTGAAAAGAATTCACAGAAAAAAGGAACATGTACCATCTGGATCTGCTGAAAATACTTCATTGTGTATCAACCGTGCAAAGTGTCCGTCAAGCAATGAGAGCAAAATCAATATGTTATGCTGCAATTGTAAGAGTCAGATTTTCAATTCTCATGTAAAGTATTATAGTTCAAATTGTAAATAAAAGTAAGTTTAAATTTCGAATATTTTTCTGTCACTTTTATAGATGCTTTATATTAATGTAAGTTTCAATTTCAAATACTTTTTGATATTTTTATCGTTGCTTTATATTATTAGATCTATTTTTAAACTTACTATTGCTTAAAACATTGCTCAAACTATCGTTTAAAGCATTTATTAAATGATACCTGTCAATTGCTGCAAGAAAGGTAAGTTTTCTGAGTCGGGCCATATTTACCATATTACGAACAGTACAGCAGTGTAAAATACTTCATTAAAGAGGTAATCGATGTTAAATTGAGGTGAAAGAAGGTTTTGACATTTATATTTAAATGCTATTAAATGCACTTTAACATTTATAGTTTTTCACTTTGGTAGTTTATATAGTTGATTACTTGTCAAATAAATAACAAACATCATTTGTAAAAATAACTTCAAATTAATTAGCATTCTACCTATTCAAGATCATAAAATTAAAAAAAACATAGCAGGCAGTATAATTTATTTTAAATATTTATTTTTATCTCTTGAAGAAGACCGAATATTAAATTTTTCTTCATATTCTCACTTCCATAATTGAAAATAGAATTTGTTATATAATTAAGGTAACTATCATTTCAATTTTTGGTACAATAATGGGGATGTCTCCTAGATACCTTCCCCTTATACTTATTGCTTGATTAACAGTTCAATTCATCAGATTTTTTTAAAAACGCTATATTAATTGATATTGTGACTTTTTGACACTTTTGTGAGGAATTTTCTTAGTTCTTCGCTTTCAGTATCTTTAAACCTGAGTGTAATCATCGTATTTCATAAGAAATTAAATGCATACTTTAATTATATTTAGTGATTTTCTACATTTTAATTATAGTTCGCTTTCCCTATATCAACTAGAATTTGCTTTCATACTTTTTAACAGAATCTTATTTATCTATAGTTGAAATGGGAAGGTCTGAAGATGAATGTATCGGGAATATATTATATTTTGTTCCTAAGATCTTTATACAACTGTTTATCTCCCTTTTACATTATTTTACAGACCATTCTGGAGTCGATTAATAAAGTTATAGTTTTAATGCCATCATAAGTCCATTACAATTCTGATTTCCAGACAGGTGAGAATTATTCCATTTTTTTTTTTAATTCTACGTTCTTTCATACTTTTCGATCTTGCATTTTAAATTGTATATTTCTGTAATTTCTTAAACGAAGTTGTTACACAATTTCTAAATTGGTGGGGTTAAAACAAATGAGCTTAAATGCATTTAAAATGATTTGATAAAGCACTGTATTTACAATTGGCTGATTTATATCTATAGTAATTTTTAATAATTTTGTAACAATAAATTAATATACAAATAAATACATTAATGGGAAATTATTTACATATAATTATAATTTATTTTTGTACTTTTATGACAAAAATAGTATGGGATCTCAATGTATGTTTAAAACATGGTGTACTAAGCTTAAAACAGGGAAGATAATAACAACACATATTGAATAAATTTCTACTTTTTATTATTTCATTTTCTTTCTTTTAAGTTATGAAAGTATAAATGAACAGATAAAAAATATTTCAGTATTTGCAAGTAAAAGTGTGATGTTAAAACTCGTGATTGTTGCACCACAAACTTGCTCTCTCATCATTATGGGAAGTATTTTTTTCGTATTGTATTGAAAGAATATTTTTTTAAATATAACATTTTAAATCGATTTTTTTTCAATTAATAAAAAATAATTTTAATGTTTATTATATTTGAGAAGATAGATAAAATTATTCAGAAATAAAGTTGCACAATATACTTGTTAGTAAAAAAACAAAATGAAACATTTTTCTATAAAGCATATAGAACAATACACAAGCAATAATTTAATTTAAACATTTAATTGAAACTAAAAATTCAGCAAATATTCAATGCAAGAACATGAAATCATACTTAGCAAGTTTCATTTGTTCTAATTAATGTGATATATGAAATATAGTTATCGAATTAAAATACCACAATGGAAAAAGAGATGTTTATATTTTTTATTGTATTTAAAAATTAGTGAGAAAAAAAAATTTGTAAATACCAAAAATCGTTTATTGCTATAAATATTTATAGCAAATTATTAAAAATTTGTATGAAAAACCATTATTTGTAAATAAAATACATGATGTAAATACAAAAAAAAAAGTTCGTGGTTCCGCGAAATTTGACATTCACTCTAAGAAATTTGACTTTAAAAGTGCGGGATGAAGAAGTAGAAGTTAAATTCTTCAAGAAAATAAGAGAGTATGCATTGATTAAGACGCTTATTTAAATATTTAAGAGGTGGAAAGTACAGACAAAGAAAGAAGACATTAGTGAGAAGTCACTGAAGAGAAAAGACTTAAAGGATCAAGAGGATGGATAACGCCTTTCAAAGGAAGAGTTAATATCTCGAGCATCACTTTCAGAGTTATCTAAGTTTCACGTTTCAATGTTCTCAAAAAAGAAAATTTCTTGAGGGTATCAGAGAGAAGCGTGGATAAAACCGTCTATGAAGCTATCTGGAAAATTTTAGATGCGAGACGTAGAATTCCACAGAAACAGGAAACGGATAAGAATTTCATTCAGTGGAGTTCAAAAATATTATTTATTTTGTAAAAATATGAGATCTACAGTTACCATTACCTTACTTATGATATATATATATATATATATATATATATATATATATATATATATATA
>JAPMOR010017625.1:0-15878 GCA_026543865.1 Argiope aurantia
CTAATAAGTCAGTAACATTTCCATTATGAAAATAATGTTATTGAATTACAGACAAATATTTAATTATCTTTATATGATATATAAAAAATATGTATTTTTGAATGTGCTTTTATCAAACATCGCGAATACAAATATTTTCACTTTTTGCTATGGATTTTTTTATATTGCTGCTTTCGCTGAAATACTAAATCGTTCATTAAATCCGTATCACCTTTTTCTTGGGCCTTAAATATGCAACTGAATATATATTATATATATATATATATATATATTTTGCTTCGATATGTACATGTTTGAAATTTCAATATTTTGCTGTCTGGGAGAAATACTGGCTTAAGGTTGATCACATTTGAACAGTTGGGTAAGAGTAAAAAGAAGCCATTTTTTTTCTATCGATCTTTTTTGTGACCTCATAATTTCACTCATTAAAAAAAATTAAAAAACTTCATTGATGAAAAACCAATTTGCCTTGAGGGACTCTAGTATAAAATCAATATTATGGTTACTAGGCATAATACATTTTATTTAGTTGAATCAAAAAGCGTGTCTATAAACGAATACCAAATGTTATAAAAGAGGTTGCAATATACTCGATATATTGGATATATATACATTCTATATATAATTAAATGTCCGAAGCTTAGGGAAAACTTAATGTTGTAGGTTGGAAATCATGGTAACACTTATAGTAAAAAATTACATTAATATTTACTTTCATTTTCTACAAAATTGATTAACAAAAATTTGAAAATATCAGTTCTAATTTTGCATTTAAAATAAAGTTATATGACACAGTTTAGACCCGTTTTATTCAAAGACAATTTGGTGTTTTTTGTTGACCTCCAAGTCCTTTTATAAAATATCCATATCCAAGGCTATCTTCGTGATCCCCATCACATGTTAGTGTATATTTGACCCTAATCTCCTTCTTCTCTAGAATTTAGTCGCGATTTTTTAATGGTCTTAATGTTCCATTTTTGACAGAATTAAGTTTTTAAATACACTAACGTAAATTTTTTTACAAAAAGGTAATTCTGCTCAATGTCACTTAATCCTTATCGGTATGCGTTTCAATTTTTAATGCCATTCGATTTGTGTGGCCGCAATAATAATTTCAAGGTTTATTCATTTGTTATAAATTAGATATAAATCTAATTTATGTTTATACCAAGTATCTAATAAATTTACAAAAAAAGAATGGACAAATAACGAATTCGAGAACCTCGAATCATAAAATCTAAAGTTATAATAATTTGAGGCTAATGCCATGTTCGCCAATACCATGCAAAGCATTCGCGGCCTTGCCCAATATTTACACTTTGATTAGAGAATATGCGAGAAAGTTTTGGGGAAACCACTTTTGGTTCAAAATGTTTTTAAACCACGTAGTTGCTGCAATATCATGGTCCGTGAGTTCTTATTTTCCGACCAGGTGATAAGCGTGCTATCGACAGAAATGGATTCTGTCATATTGCGTACGTATACGTACATTTGTTTTATTTGTGATTGTCTATCGCAAACATGGCATCAAATATTGCAGATCTACAAATTCGCAGACTAAATTTCCTTGTCTTGCTCACCAAGTTCTGTTATCGTGTTGCAAACCAATAAACATAATTCCAAAATATTCTTTTCGAACTCAGATAGGTCTGAAACATGGAGATATTGCAAAATCTCATTCGAATTTCTTTACAATATTTATTTCACACCTCGTATACGGAAATGTAACAATCATATTCTAAACCAAGACCAATCAAATTTTTCTCGTAGTTATACAAGTAATATAAAAGTCATTATATAAATAATAATTTTTTATTGATATCAATTTTATCCATATTTTTCTTTTCACAAATTTTAATATAATTTTTTATTATTTACAACTTGTTTAGTTTTCTTTATATTCTTTTAGTTTCCGGATTCATACTCCCGTACGTTACAATGATGTTAAATAAAATTCTTTTGCGAGCCCGATATTACTGCGATATAATTAAGAATAAATTTTAAAAATAAAATAAAAATGGAAGAATCAAGCTTACAAAATTATCATCCCACAATATTTTGAATTAAAAGACTCTAATCTGTTGAAAAAATGCGTTTCAAGAGAAATCTTTTATCTTTGTTTCTTTCACTCCTTGAATTGCTTTTATTATGATATCATAGTTATTTCAGCTGCTTAAAATTGCGACACAGTAAAAGTCGGTTTCGTTTGAAAAATCAAAATAAATTGGCACATTAAAGATTTAAAAAAACACAGAGCAATGGAAAATAAAATGATAAACAAAAAAGAATGATAAATGATCGTTGTTTTATTTTTCAAAGATGCAAATTTGAAATTCATGAGATCCACAGCACAATCGTAGTTTCCTGCTCTTCAGACATAATAACAGAAATGTTTGAAACGAAATGAATCATGGTTATGCAGTTATGGAAATAGTCATAACATCTAAAGAGTTGCAGACAGATATTTGTAATATTTAAACGATAAAGTTTTACGAGAATACTTTCACAAATATAATTCTGTTTTGAATAATAGTTAGAGAAATAAATATGAATGTTTCAGACAATTTTGTTATAAGTTCTTATAACAAGAATTCATGTTCATCTCTGATTATTTTCTATGCTTTGGAAATATAGTGAGTTTTTAATTAACAACAGCTATTAAATCTCTAATTGACAAATTGACAAATGACAAAAAGTTGTAAAAAAAAATTGTTACACAATGCATATACAAAGTAAGCAGGATAGCTATAATATATAAAAAATGTTCTTTAAAATTTTAAAAATTAATTAATTTTTATGTTTATGTTAATGAATTTATTTTATTTAGCTATACACGGAGATATAAATTCCTCTTGGTCTAGTTTAATTACATTAACTTCTAATTTAAAAGTAAAAATAAGAATATTTTGAGATAGATCTCATAATTTTGAAACCTGGTCAGAGGATCAGGACGACACCTGAACCAGCACCCCTCTCCAAAGTTCAATATCACACTAATGGAATAACCATCCTTTAAGAGCTGATGAGAACTTTCCACTTTTGGACAAACTTGAGAAACAAAGAGTTTATTCCACAATATTCAACAATTATTTAAAATGGTTGACTAACAAATAAAATAGAGAGTTCTACCCTCAACTTTCACGTATACTTAGATAATCTGTCATCTTTTTAGATCACTTTCTATCCTTCTTTGTATTCTTTAAAATATAGGATAAAGGGCGGGTAAGCACAGAGGCGACTAAACTTCGAAAATTGCGTAAGCATGAGTACCATCCCCACCCCACCCGATCTTTAATAACGCATTATAACATATGTTATTCTTTGTAAATACTAGTAAATGTGCTTGACTAGATGGATTGTTATCCTATTAAGAGTATCTCAGATCTGATAGTCATAGATTAATCATCAAAATTTACGGAAGAAATTTTTTATTCATTTTGAAGCGTGTTACAGAAATAATACATACTGTTCGTTACAGTATCCCAAGACTACCACTTTTTGATGATTTTTATCTCGCTAAGGGGTGAAGAGCACTCATAATGAGCACATTTCCGAATTCTGTACTTTCTTTACTTTGATTTTTGCCTCATTCGATACTTTCTGGTTCTGTTTTTTCCCCCTATGTGTATGTGAATGTCGTGTCGCTCTTTTGACTGTAGTGTTTTATTTTAACCCAAAATTGTGAATTGATTGTTTATACGGCTAGTTCAAGTGGCAAAACTTTCAGGAGTAGCACGAAGATAAATTAATATATCATTAAATGTGACCGATATTATCTACCATTATTAATATCAAAATATTATCAGAAAATTCAGTAACCAATAAAAAATAATTGCTTTAACAGAAAAATTATTTTATAAGAAAATGATTTATTAAATTTTAAGAACATAAACATTAAACTACGATGAATAAATGAAAGATTTAGGTTCTTTTAAATAAAAATTGCTCTAAATAATTTTATTCTTTTTCTATTTTTTCCCCACAACATTACGAGATAACCTCAGTCTTTACATCTCTTAAGTGCACGAAGATCTGAGTTCCCCTTATAGTTAAATACAGACATTCTCTCATTTTTAGACACATGCGCAAAAGAGCGATCAGTTTTAAAATCAAAGAAAGATCTATTTTTGAAGCAGAGTCGTGGCCGAAGAGAGAGAAGAGACTTCTGTAATTTTATAACTTTTTATTCCATCCCGGGAGGCATAATCTATGTACAAGCAAGAAGCGACAAGGTGCGTGAACAACACAAGAGCGAAAAGAGAAAACAGAGTAAAAAAGGCAGAAATATTTATCCCCGGTCATTATATACCGTGATATTCTGATAGAAATTTCTTTACACGAGACTATGTAACTGTAGATGATTAGTAAGATTAATGGTTTTGTATCATGATAATGATAGGCAAAAATAATCAAAGGTAATCAAAATGTAATCAAAATTCATTAAGGTAATAATCAAAAGTAAAATCAAGGTAATCAAGGTATTCATAAGTAAAAATATCTTTAACATTTAATATTAGTTGATATAATTCTATGCTGAACATTAAATATAACTATATTTTTGTTTATAATTGTCTTCATAACTGCTTATAATTTATTAATTTTTATAAATAATTTAATTATTCTACTTGAACAATTCCGGTGTTTTGAGATGCTGTTAAACTATATTAGTTCAAAAATGCTTTACATATAAATATTTAAGCTTACCTGCAATTCCCACCCTGGTAGAACATTTCTTTTTTCGGGTAGAGGTTTAATATGAGAATTTTTGTTAAAAGTTATGGGAATATGGAATGATTCCTCCTCTTAAGTGTTCAAAGCTTCAAGAAACGCTACGGTATTTTAACAAGAACAAGTGTAGATTTATTTTGCTTAATAAAAGAACAAAACAAGAAAAATTAATAGAACAAGTAGAAGTAGCTCTTTCGAGTTGGGAAAGAAATATTAATTACTTGCCGGCCAGATTACGTAGTGAGTAGTGATACAGTGATCCCCATAATACTTTCCCTCCAAACCGTTCAAATGATTCGACCGGAGGAGTAATGCGAAATCTGATTTTCGTCCGTATCTAGATTTATACTCAGGATGAGTATATGGAAGAACGTCAGCCAGGTCAAGATGATCATTTAAAATGTTAGCAAGCTTGAGCCTATCTACAGCTACAGTTCATTTTTGTCCGTGCATGTCAAGTGTAAAGACTTTGTCCATTCTCGACAAGACCCTGTATAGCCCATCGTAGGGTTGTTCAAGAGGTTGACGAATTGCGTCTGAAAGGACGAAAACATGAGTTGTTGCAGCCAAATCTTTGTGCAAAAAGACCTTGTGTTTCAAGTGGTTTGAAGCAGTAACTGGCTCAAACTCTGGAAGTTATTCTTTAATTTATGGATGAATTCTGGAATTCCAGGAACGAAAAACTTCACCAGAGGGCTCAGACTGTACAGTAGGCCTACAGAGGAAACACTTAAGTCTTCCTTCAGGCTTGCTAGAATACCTAGCATAACCATTGGCAGGATACTCGTTCAACGTGGTGTGGAAAGGCAGGAGCATCTTTTAACTGTCGATGAAATCTTTCCACCATGCCATTTGAAGCTGGGTGATAACTCGTCGTTCGGATCCGCTGTGAGCCTAAAAATTGAGTAAATGTCCGAAATAGTTCAGGTTCAAACTGTGAATTATGAAATAAGATACACCAAATCTTGCAATCCAGCCTTTAAGAAATGTTTCAACACATGCGTCGGCTTTCATATCGGGCATCGGGAAAACTTCCGACCACCTTAAAAATCTATCGATGGATGTGAGGCAGTAAGCATGACCATAAGATGGTGCTAAAGGCCATACGATGTCGAGATGAATATGACTAAATCGTGCTGAAACGAGAAAAAACTGTCCGACTGGAGACTTGGAATACCCCGATGTTTTACTTTTTTGGCATTCGATGCAGTTTCTAGAAAACTGGATGCAATCTTTTTTGCAAAGAAGGCCAGATAATTATGTCTTTTGTTAATTTAGCCGTGGTTTTGCCTCTAGGATAAAATAAGCAATAAATGCTATCGGGAAAAAAATCTGTAAGTTTCTGGAACGTAAGTGCGTATGGTGTCTTTTGAAACATCACACATCAACTTTGATCCGCATGGAAGTTCAATAGGTATCAGTTTCAATCCTGAATCTCTTTCCATTAAAGACTTAAGACTATTATCGACCTCCTGTTCCCTAGCCATAGTTTCATAGTCGATTTTAATTGGCAAGTGAATTTCAGTTACACAAAGAAACGCTTCAGCTACCGCACTGAGATCACCTGGAACGTATTGAATGTCAGTTGAAAACTGGGCCAAAATTTTTAGTTGTCTAGTTTGATGGGGAAAATATTTGTCTGTTTTGTTTTGTTTTTTTGGCAGAAGGCAAATGTTAGCGGTTTGTGATCACAGTTAATTGTGAACAGCCTACTTTCCAGAAAATGACAAACAGCACAATCGATTGCAAGTAATTCTCGGTCAAAGACACTATAATTTTTTTTCAGTAGAGGCTAACTTACAAAAAATGCAAGTGGTTGTGATTTGTTATCGGCTTATTAGTTCATAATAGCATCCATAGCAAAATTCAATGAATCAGTCGTTACAGACAAAAATTAACAGAACAATTAGAAGTAGTTCTTTCGAAATGGAAAGAAATATTAAATTCTTCTCAGCCACATTACATAGCGGGTTAAGATACAGCGGCCTCCACAAAGGTTTGGATGGGGCACGCAGTTTTGAAACTTGCCTTGGGCACCATTTCATGTTGACTTCTGAGGTGGTCAGAAGTAAGGATATTCATCATAATCTCCAAATAGACTTTTTATTTTCTTTGACATTTATAACCTTTTCTTTAGTAAGCTGTAAGTAAAAAATATTGTTTTGACACTCATGCACATAAAATCGACCGAATTTTACATTCTCGGTTATAGATTACCCGAAAAGAATGTATTGTAAAGGTCAAAAAATTCAGATTCAAAACTCTGGCGGACCACCACACTGTGTCTTTTTAGGCCAAAAAACACGCTTTTGAAATGATGACTATTTATCTGTGTTTATCTGAAATTATGTCTGTGTGAATCAGACATAAAGAAGATAATTCAAAAAAACACTTTGAGCTCAATGGATAAAATGTAGTATATGATCTCTGCATTGGATTTGTAGAGTTCTTTCAATGATTGAACGAAATATATTCACAGAATGTTTTTCTGTCTGATTGTCAGTGTATAGAAATTGCAAAACGTAAAGAACTAGATACAGAAAATTTAACAAACAGTTTTAATATCTAAAGTGCTGATGCTTATCAAATTTTCAATCAAACCTGTTCAAAAAGTTGGCCATTTATCTATCTGTACTTTCACTAGTATGTAACTGTGTAACTCAAAAGTGAAATGACTGAAGTAAATGAAATTAGTTAAATGAATTTCCCATTTCTGTGTCATTTTTTTTATTTTCAGTTTGTTAAATGATAACCGTTCAGTATGCATTTCAGATTATCTTTATTATGGTACATAATATAAAACTCTCATTTTCGGAACTTTAAAAATTCAAAGTCCTCGTGACTTTTTATGACCTTGCCCAAAATTCTCAATTTTATGAGGGGGAGGTGGCAATATTACTTTTATTAATGAATATGGTAGAAAGTTTTGAGGCGACAATTCTCATTGGCTCGATAAGGAAAGAAGTGACGAGAAACGTGGAGATAATATAGAAATTTATGTTTACAGATTCATTAAATGGTGGAAATTCTCTTACAACATGGCTAATTGTTCTACTTAATATGAAACCGTTTTATACGTGACAAGAGTTTACTGGATTAATTTATGCAAGTTTAAACATGTGTCTAATTTGTTATTGTCCATATTTCACTTGAAGTGTTACTTTTATTAAACTGGCAACTTCACTTTTTTTGATAAATAAGAGTTAAGTATTTTCTAAACAAGAAATTTAAAAATATGAAATAAAAATCTGGAACTGATATGAATTACGAAATTTTGAAATCAATATTTCATGAATCCTTGGCTAGATGGCACAACCTGCACCATTTTTTAATTCAATTAAATGAATCTATTTACTAACAATTCAATGCTTAAAATATAAAAAAATTACGATAATCGAAAATACATAAGTATTAAGAATTTCATAGCTTTATTTCATAGAAAGAAAGTATAAATTCAGTTTAAAAGTTTCATCTTTAGTAACATAAAATATTTATGCGATTATGCTCCATTTTTACACTTTAGATACTTAATTTTTTTGGGTTAAAATTTCATTTGAAACTTTAATCTAATAAACAGAAGCTTGACGCACCGCAATGCTCTAAACGTGTTTTATTGCAGCGGGACAAAATGACGTGCTTTATTTATACGTTAAACGTTTTCGACTTACAAATATGAATACAACAAACGGAAACGATCACTTTACTTACTTTCTTTCTCTTAATCTTTTTTTTTTTTTTTTTTTGTATACGAATACCACAAGCAAGTTTTGGGTATCATATTATAGTGAAAGAAACTAAATTTATTTTTGGAGTTTTCTTTCCATTGATTAAAAGCTAAAGAATGTAATAAATATGTAGTATTTTAATAATAATCCCACAATTCACCAATAAATTTCATTTTTCTAAATCGTTCCGGTTTCAGGTTATATTTTTCCATACAAGCAAATATAGTATTATTATCAAAACGTATCTTAAATTCTTCGTCTAAAATACATCTATAATTAATATAGCTTACGAACTATAATCAAATGTTTTTATTTCTATAAATATCTGGTAACAATCAAAAATTTATTTCCTTCAATTGTTTGAAAATAAATATGTTTCTAACAGAATCCGAATTGAAACTACGGTTGTTTTTTTTACAAAATATTAAAAGTAATTAAGTAAAAAAATTGCATTAAAATTTGCTCAAAATAATTCTTGCGATAAAAAAATATTTCAAATATTTCAAAAGACCTTTAAAGACAACTGCTTTTAGAAAAATACCATTTGATTGTAATAATATATGTTAAGACATAGCCGGCCTTCTCTATGAAGGGGCCGGGTGCAGAAAGCCATTTAAAGCTCTAAATTTTTTTATAAAGTAAAAAAAAAAATTAAAAATATTATTATTGCATGTTTATTTAATGCGTGATTTTCTTTTCGATATTAATTACTTCAAGAAAATTATTATTTTTTGCAATTTCATTTCGATGTTTAGTATAACGAGCGCATTTAAACGTTATGTACACATGCTAGACCGAAGACAATTCTTTATTAATTTTAATTTGCCGAAAGAGCATCTAATATAATAACTGACAATATAAGAAAAAAGTTTTAACACAGTTAATACATTTATAATTATTAATTAATATATATTGCAATATGTGTTCAGCGTTATTTACATCCCTTTTATTCAAAATCAAATCCCGCTGCAAAACAATTATTTAGATTACATTTTCATCTCCATCGTTATTATAAATATTACCAAGTTTTTGGTATATTTTTCTAATCATGTTTTTTTAAACTTTTTATATCAGTGATGAATTTGAAATACTTTTAAATTTATCTTCTATCTGTAGAATAGCAATATCAGTTACAGAGTTAAAAAAAATAGCATTTAAATTCCTCAGTCGAGTTTGCTATAATTTCATCTTCTGCTGTTTCGAAATATAATTTCTCTCTCTCTCTTTGTTTTTTTTTCTTTCAAATTCGTTTTTCAGGAATATGTTCTAAAAGAACCAAATTACATGCTATTGCGTTTGCTTCGTCTAAAAATGAGTTAAATTTTGGATTTCAGTTTTAATTTTATTGATCAAATTAAAAGCCCAGTCGAGAACATTTGTTTTCATTTGAAATAGTTTATTGATAGTATTAATTCCTGACAGTATTGTATGTTTAATAGTATGGTTGTATACTGTTCAACATAAAATATCATTTCTTCTATTGAATCCAATAGACTTTTTGCTTCAGATACCGCCCTTATTTGCATCAATAAATTCTTGTAATGTAACAAGTTTGTTTAAATTGTATATATACTGCTTTTTAACCGTATCTATTTTTGCTTCCCAACGAGTGTCGCATAATGATTTAAGAGTAATGTTTAAACGCTTTTGTAGAATGTCTCAACCTTTTTGTAGATACAGAAAATAAACAATATAAACTTTGAAATATCCATACAAAATGGCAACACATACTACGGGAAGTGGTGTCATAATAAATTAAAAGAGTGTCATAGACAAGGCACATAAATTGCATGAGGGTTTAGAGCAATTATTCTAGAGTCTTGACACCCAGAGAGATATTTCCTTGGCATGAACATGATTACATCTAGCAATACAAAAAATTTCATAGTATGACTTATCAAGGTAATATATGCAATTTAATCGAGTAGGTGAGGTAAATGACGGTATTTTATGTTTATAATAAGTTGCACACTTGCACTAAACTGTAATACATCTATAAAATTCGTATATTTACAAACCCATCGATTGTTGTAATTAAATTTCTTCCTCTGTTCTTTTCATTCCGCTATTATTGTTCAGAACATTATTTTGGTTCTTGATCATGTAGGACCTCCCCCCCCCCGCTCAATCGCGGGCCCCGATGCATTGCATCCGTTGCACCCCCTAGATTGCCAGCACTGCCTAAGTTAGCTATTGAGATCATATTATTTTCTGAAATAAATAAACACACTTTTTATGGAAATCACACATGCAAGATCAAATTTTACAAGCAAAGGCTTGCCATTTCGGCAATCATTTATTTTTCGTCAGCCTTTATAATTCTGTACTTCCTGATTTATTTTCAGTTCAAAATAATTTTCATTGAATGAATCGAAAAAGGCGTCTTATTCTGAAATTCTGAATTGAAACATTTCAATATTTAGCAAATAATACTTCTCCAGTATTTATTATTTGCTAAATCTTGAAAATCAAAACTTCTTTTAGAGTTTAACTACATTTGTTTGTCATTTCTTGCTAACAAGACGAAATTCTTGCACGGGTAAAAATATTTTGGGTCCTTGCGTCCATTGGCTAAAATGAAACAAGAAATTCTTTACAAATACCGTTTCAATAATCATTTACAAATATATGCATTTACAATGCAATTATTACATTAAAGAACAATAAAGGAAAAAAAACCATACCATGCTACATTGCTGTTAATCATTAAGTTTCGAGTGTATTCTGTTTGCTTATATATGGATCATATTCAATATCTATTTCTTTATATTGTCACGTTGAAATAATAATCAAATTATCATGCAATTATCATGCAACCTATCGTTATTGCATATCCAGTTAACAATTGACGCCGAGAAATGTGCATGCACATGCTTTTACACATGTTGGTGAATAATTGGTTGAATACAAAATTCTATTACACCATCGTGTATCATGTGACCAATCGAAATACTGACTCCAAAAAAATGTGCATGTATACATTCTTAACACTTTCATCGGAGCAGTGACGCGCCTTTGTCCTACCCTTTGAACTGAAGTCTTCGGCGCTATCTCTTATATATAATAATTATATATAAGACGCTGCAATAATACATAAAAACCTTGAGTCCCTCGAATATTCCTGGAAGACGAGTTATCTTGTCCCTCGCGATGAAAGTGTTAAACAAGGAGAAAAATCGCCAAACACGAAGTCTGCCTCCCCATCTATATGACATGGAAAATCAGCTATATGGCGCCAAAGAATGTACTTGCACATGTCTTTTCACACGGAGAAAAATCGCCAAATACGAAGTCTTGTAAACATGGATCATGAAGATTATAGTTCGTAGGTAAAGTATTTCAAGAAATATTTTACAAAGTCAGTGATTAAAAGTCCTGTGATAAAGCCTGACGACAACTATACAAACACCTTCAATAGCTCCCAATCTCTTACTTAGAAGAAATTTCAATTTTTCTGACGTCTTTGTGGGTTATAAGGGTTTAAAATTAAATTCATGTATAAAGCGTAAAGGGTAATTGTAGGAAGAAGATATATAAATTTTTTATATCAGTATTTTTCAAAATATTAATTTTTTAATGTATAAAACAGATTTCAAATTAAAGATTAGTTTAACAGAACATGAAAAAAATCAAAAATTTACTAATTATATTAAATTAATACATTCTATATTATAAAATTTAAATAAAATGGATGATTACATTTCATTTCCCAGGTTTTGAGCATTATGTGTGATACTTGAAAATTTAATTCAGCTTCTGGATATTTTTTACAGAGTTGTTGCGTATGGCACTTGCTATAGGCAAGCCAGCTGATGAAGTCGGCAATTTTAAGGCGAGTTTTAAGGCGAGTCTTGTTTAAATAACACTATCTAGGGCCAAGGATACGTCTTAGCTACTCATGCGTCACAGCCCTTTTCACGGGACGTACTTCATTCATACATTACATTCACAGATCTGGATCAGAGAACGATCCCCTCTAATCCAATACTTCCAGTGGTGTTGTTTAGACTTGGAGAACTTTCTGGCTACGAAATCTTTATACCATGTACACGGAGCTATATGGGTTACAAGTTATACCAAACACATGCATTACACAGTTACACCAGTCACACGGGAGGGGGGGGGGGTCTTCGACTGACAGGGTTCAAAATCGCAACCGAGAGGATGCGAATCCAACGCCTTACCAATCATACTATCCGGACCTCGTACTGTTTATAGCAAGACACAGTAGTTAAAGATTCGGTAAGACTTAAGATTAATATACAGTTACTAGTCAAACATGACAAAATTGTGCCAACTTATTGAAAAGTCAACAGTCAATCAAATAAGAAGGAGTTGACGGGGTGTCTAGCGCTGATTAAAATAGTTAAAAAATATAGTTTATATATAATAGTTTAAATATGATTTTATAGTTTCCACTTATAATAGTTTTTAAAAAAATCGAACTCCATATTTTACTACTTGTTAGATCTCCCAAAATCCGAGAAACATATTTTTCTAAAAAATTACTCCTATGAGTGAACATAATTATTCAAAAGCGTTTTCAGCTTGATGGGTGAAATTTTGTATATGGTCTGTACTTCAGAGTTTTAAATTTCTATCAAATTTTCAACGATATGCATTCAGAGGAAATCTGTCAATCCGGTGATCCGAATATAATTTAACGCGATTATAGCAAGACGAAGAACGCTAAATGAGTAATATTTTATGCACAGATTTAACATCTAACTATAGTTATGTTTCAAATTTGGAGCCAAATCCGCTAAAGGGTTGGCCGTCTATCGGTCTGCACGTTCACAAGCGTCTAAACGTGGTAACAGCCCCTTAGATAAATTAAATCCGATAATTGATCTTATTATAGAAATAGTTTGGTGTGGAGTTTTGAGTTTCATTTAGTTGACAAGTGAACGTCCAAAATGCTTACTCGTTTTTCTCCAATATATAACAAAGCACTAAATTCTGTACGAGACCTTAAAAATTTGCAGCTTTTTATTTGTAAGTTTCGCGTGTATTTTATTTTTCAGTATATTTTTGTGCGTTTCTTCTTTTTAATTTCACTTTTCTTTTACCTTAAATTTCTTTTGCGTAACTAATCCCTATACTTCTTACAAGAAATGATAATTTTCCTGCAAATCAGCACAGAGCAAACAATTATTTCTTAACTTATTAAGTGAAAATTAAATATTGTTCTCAATTTTAACTCAATACATTTTTTACAATTTTTTTTCAATTTCAATCTCGATCGATAGTATTCGTTTTAAATCCCTCAAGATAAACCTAGTTAATATTTGAAAATATATATATAAATTAAAACCTACATAATTTAATTAAATATTAACTCCCCTCTTTGCCTCCCCTCTAGCATTCTATACTTGATTATTAGATTTATTCCATTGTTAACTTAGTAAAAATCATCGGTTAAACTTCAATTGTTATTGGATGTAGAAGGTTTCAACAATTACTCTTATTATTGTTGTTAGCAGAAATATTACTGTTTAATGTTAAACAAAAGCACAAAAGACAAACAATATAATGGATGAAACAATGAATCTACCTTCTTCTGCTCTGTTAAGAATCATTTCATTGTTTGCAACTGATCGTTGTGTGACTTTTTTTGCTGAGCTATGCTTAGTGCGTTTTGTGAACATTTCAATGAGGCTACGGCCATTGTTGGATGGATCGTCTTTTGGACGATCTGGGAACTGTTGAAATATTACATGTTCCCTCACTTATTCTCAATCGGAGATCTGTTTTTCGATCCCGATTTGGATCAAGATGTTGATACACCATCTGATCCACCTGCGACTAGAGTAGAATCCGTCCCAGTGGTTCGCTCCTACACAGTATTTAGGATTTGCCAGTCTTTAGAACTTCCAGCGAAACTGGCTCCATCTGCAATCCA
The DNA here is from genome assembly GCA_026543865.1 of Argiope aurantia. Taxonomy (NCBI): domain Eukaryota; kingdom Metazoa; phylum Arthropoda; class Arachnida; order Araneae; family Araneidae; genus Argiope; species Argiope aurantia. The sequence continues at coordinate 14,356 of JAPMOR010017625.1, forward strand.
GAAGTCTGATATCTTTATTGTAGAATCATATACGGTATACAAGCTGTGTTCTGCTCTGGGTTTGCCTGCACTGATGGCTCCTATCGGAGTGCCTGTTGTAGAATCCTTTGCGATCTACCAGTTCTGTTTAGCCCTGGATATTCCAGTGTGATACCGGTCACAGAAGGACGCAGTTTAACATCAAAACTGGCTTCGGCTGCCCGATGCAGTTTTCAGATCAGAACTGCCTTCGGATGCAGCGATGGAGGGTGGGTGGGCGGGGAACGAAAGTAGCCCACCTCCACGTGGTGTTGTTCTCTGGGCAACGGTGCAGTTCTTTGGAACTGCATCGGCTAAGAGGCTACTCAAGTATGAAACAAATAAAAAAACTTTTTATTTAGTTTGACAAAACTGCACATCTAATTTTTGATTTTGCGTCTTAATGCCACTAAATTTAATTACAATCATCAAATTCAGAACATGCAGAACGTGTATTTATGGTAGCAACAACTGGAATGTTTTTAGATAGATATACGTGAGAATTACATATTTTTTATCACAAAAAAAATTTAAAAAAATTTGAATATGTATTTGACAAAGAATTGTTGTAGAACTCACACATACAGAAAATCTGTAGCATTGACAATCCTATAATGGCTTGCATTTGAAAAATTATAGTGACAAAAATTTACAAATTCATAACATAATTCTTCGCCATATATTTATAGCCGGTTATGCCAAAATAGATTAAAGGCCTTATGGTCAATATGTTGCCACGATCCTTCCTGAAGGGTGTGGAACTGAATGAACAGTAGTACAAATGGGAATGGTTTGGGTCGTGGATTATCTGTTGTCTCGTAAGGTACAATCAGCGTTAAGCAATCAGTACTAGATGGTTTTTCAACTAGTAGAACATCTACTAGAATTTTTTCTGGCTTGTTGGTAGTTTTGAGTTGGGTTTTTATGGTACAAACGCCATCTCTGCCTAAGCTGTGCCCTATTCATGAAATTAAAATATTTGTATCAATTTATGATAAATTCAAAACATGGAATCTCTACAAAATCCAAGTGTCTAAAAGCGTAAAAATGTAAATCATGAAAAAGCGCAACAATGATGTAGGAAATGGTATTGTAAACTAAAAAGCGGCTAATGTTTATAAATGATTAGAAAAACCAATAATTTTTTAAAAACTAAATAGGTTAAAATGTGAGGTTTCGGAAAGCAACTCTCCCAAATCAGGGTGAGATTTCTGAAAATATGTAAGACGATGTAAAGAAAACAGTGGACATTCTAAAAGAATGCGTAAAAGAGACATAGGACTGTCACAAATTGAGCAAAATGGTGTTGGGTCCTCCATCAACAAATGTCGTTGGGGGAATCGAGTGTGCTCAATCCTCAACCTAGTTAAAATGTGTCCAGTTTTCTGCTGTGTAAAATGGGCCAGAGATCTATTGTAGGCTTAATTGTAGGAAGTTTATTACGAATCTGTGTGTCCCATATATATATATATATATATATATATATATATATATATATATATATA
>JAPMOR010017625.1:25871-72374 GCA_026543865.1 Argiope aurantia
ATTAGCTGAAGAAGGTTTGTATCACTACCATCTTTCGAAATGATGATCCAAATATTACGACTGAAATGTTATTGTGCATCATTTTGCTTTGCTTCTCTGTTTTCGATCTTCCACTGGTACCAACAATGCTCATTACACACATTTACTCAAATTGTATATGTACTATCTATTGATGTGTTTAGCAGAGTGAATTAACTCTTGTTAAATAAGTAGATAGAAAAATATATAATCAATTTATTGTTTCAAAAATATAAAAGAAACATTAATCAATGATTAGAAAAACTTCATTGATTCATATACCCATAGATTTACTTTAGGGACGTATTTTTAATCAATTAAAGAAATTTTAAATCGATACACTAAAATCTCTACTAAACTATATCCATGAATTCATCGTACCAGCGGTGAAAATTTTCCAAATCACTGTTCAAACATGCACTGTAAAATGAGCTGATGCTAATAACTTTCAAAAAAAATGTTATGTTTTATGAAGTCCATTTAAATGTAAATGGAATGTCTTCACGCTTTGAGAATATGACGACCCAAGACAATTTGGGTAAAATAAATATTCAATGACTACATCAAAAACGATGCTAGAGTTACTACTCAGTTATTCACACTTATTATTTGGTTTATCCATCCAATATATGCGGATACTTTGACATATACTCCTGGAACATTTTCTTTACCACATCCGAAGCCCCACGACACCAATCCAGTAAGTTCGTGGTACCCTTCGTTTTCACAAGTCAGAGGTCCTCCTCCATCACCCTAAAAGGCAGAAAAATAGCAAAATTTATATAAATAAACATACATTTTCACTAGTTTCATACTATTAAAGTAATATTTTTAATTGACAATTATAAATTTCATAATCATTTGCTTTGATTGAAAATTTAGAATTGGATTGACAATGCAAGTATGCTTTAGAAAGGATTCTAAGTGAGTTTGTTGAAGACAGTTACATGTTGAAAAACGAAGCAGAAGGAAAACAACTCAATTCAACTTCCGGTTGGAGAGAGTAAGAGGGAAATAGCCAATTTCACTTACATTGCACCGAGGGTGGGAATTTACTGCTAATGAGTAGTAAATTCAAGTGTAGTAAATCAAGTGAAAGAATTGTAAAAAAGCATAATTCTATTCAATTCAAATTCTTTTATAGCATTTCTGAAAATTCTGACGAAATCTTTATCCTAAAATGGAAACGACATTGTTCTAACTCTTAAATGCACATATGAAGGTACTATGACTCCGTCTCTATAATTAATTTTTTAAACTTGTTCACAAATTATATAAAACAATTTTGTATTTATTTATTATATGCATTAATTATTTTATTGATAAATATTCGGTCATTATCAAGCTGCTGCACCAGAAGAACATTCATAAATCTATTGCCAAACATGAATTTCTGTTTGATTTCTTTATAGTTCCATTTAATTTCTTAGTAAAACGTTATGCAGGTCACTCTGGAGATGCTGAAAATGTTCTGTGGTGAAATCTAACTTAAATATAGAGTCAATGTACTAGTATAACACAAGATACTACTCAAACTACTATCTATTGAATTCACACTTCAAACTATACTGACAGAGAAGAGACCCTAGTTTATAGCTACCATAACTATAGACTAGGGTCATAAACAGCGCAGCATGTTTTCCTATTAGAAAACATTTAAATTCCTTTTCTTATAAAATTTTTCTGAATATTGCTATAGGTAAGTTGCTTATTTTAATCTCATGATACTGTATTTTTTTATATGTCATAATATGTATACTTTGTAAATCTTTCCTGTCAGCGTTCAAATGCCGTGCATTATTTTGGGGAAATTGGAGAGACAGATGAAAATGAAACAAATTCCCTTTCTTAGAGGAACTTCAACGGAATCACTGGAATTCCAGGTTTCTTTTTCAAGGTTAAGGGCACTGTAGGGTAATATTAGATTCCATTTAGGTATCTCGATACATAATATAATTATCGATAATACAGCGTCTACCTTTCTCTTCAAACAATTTTCTTTATTCTATATATTTATCTCTGAGAATATTTGATATCACACAAGAGCCAAACCCTTAACAAATTTGGGAGTTGAATATCTAGGCATCTCTAAAGCTCAGTTAATCCCAAATTATAAATAACTAATTAAGGATGATTAATTCATCTTAAAGTAATAATTTATTGCAGTCTATCAAATTTGGAAGACGTTTTTTTTTTCTTAAATAATATTTTATCACTATATTTTATTGATTTACGTATAATAAAAAAATTATGAAGTTAAATTTTTGTGGGATAGAATTTTATACAACCATCTACATATTTTGCAGGGTGCGGCAGAAAATCCCGGAAGAAAAAAAATTAATATAACTTGATTAAAAATAAATAAACAAACAAAATATAACAAACAATAATAAGATTTTACATTTACTGATAAATAAATTCAATTGGTTGCAAAGTGGCCAGCTTTTGCAGTGATAAAGAGACGCAAAAGCTTATTGAAATTTTCAGAAATGGGCCGCAAGTCTTCTTCCTTTAATCTATTCCAGTCCGTCAGAAGCCATTGTTTTAGAGAGTTCAAACTTTTATGCCGTTTAGTTCAAGTCCTAGACTCCAAAATGGATCATACATTTTAACCGTGGGATTGAGATTCGGCGAAAATTGTGCCCATTCTACAGGTAATATCACGCCCAAAAAATTTTCCTTCAACCACTCTTCTGTCTTTTTAGCCTTGCGAACTGATGCAGAGTCTTGTTGAAACTCCCACTTTATATTGCCGAAGTGCGTTTTGGCCCACGGAAATATAAAAGCTTCAAAAATGTCCCACTGGTACACTTTTTAAATTATTTTAGCTCCCTCATCCGCAAAAACCAGAGATGTTTTGCAGCTTTCGCAAAATCCGGCCAGATACTGACCGATTTTAGATTTTTGCAATTTTCAACAATTGCTGAAGTGCTTAATGCGTCTACAGACCAGAACCTATTGTTCTAAGAGTTATGAGCTTTCGGACGGTAAAGATCTTCTCATTAGTGAAAAAGAATCTCACTCAATGCTGACATGCGGCCCGTTTCAAAAGTTTTCGGCGTCTTTGGAGCCGTACGAGTTTGTTTTCTTCAGTGAGAAGCTTAAATTTCTTGATCTTGTAAGGCTTCAATCAAACTCTGATTCTGCCATTCGTTGCACTGATCGGTCCCTTATTTCCAGTTCACCAGCGATCTTTCTCATGGAAACCTCCAAATTTCATTGAACTCGCTTTTTGATAATCTTACGGCTACTGAAAGAGTTCACCCATACGTTTTAGTTCACTTCCTGGACAATGACCATCATTGCCAAGCTCTTTGAAACGATAGATTACTTCAGACACTATTTGCAGAGGCACGTTAAGCAAACAAACGACTTCTGTTAATTTTCCAACTTTAAAATAGCATATCTTTTGCTTGGCATTATAAAAGGCCAAAAATCAGTACATAAACTAAAAGATGAATTATAAAATATGATATAATTGAAGTGGTGGACAAAAAGAAATGAACGAAAATTAAAAAGAAATGAATTAACTTTTATTCTATAATGTAATAATTATTTCCGAGTTTTTGTGCCGCACCCTGTACATAAAAAACAAAGAAATTGTTCCATTTTTGAATTTAAAAAACTTTTACAAGTTTTTTTCGTTATTTTAACGAAATTAGTAACATTATGGATATCGGTTAGAATTATGGCTATCGGGGAAATAATTATAACTTTTGAAATTGTCAAATTTCTTGTGCATATACAGGGTATTCCGAAATTCAGTAATGGATTACTGCGCTACCGTAAGTCTGCATTTCGTTAAAAACTACCATCTATTTAAATAACACATTTTACCTAATTCATCATTTTCTTTCATTTAATTCACTTACAAAGAATTGCAATTTGCCTTTGCAGTACCATATTCTATTGCAAAAACAACTTCTTTCCATATGCGTGATAAATTTTTAGTTAATAAACGCTCTATCAGGATACCTTTTACAGTACATAATTAAGCCTTCAGGAGAGATTTCATACATGCAGATCAGAAATTGTAGGATAGGTAATGGGGCTCTCGTTTTCTTACAGATTACAAAAATGGTGGCGAGGTTATGTCGTCCACATCTCAAAAAATGGGACAGACACTCCTACGAGAATGAGAGTTCGTGAATGGTCTAATGATGGCAACTTTGCCACTAATTACAGTATCGTATTGTTATGGATTTTCCCGCCTTCGGGTTCTTTTGATAGTGGGTATGTGATATGAGAACACAATCAGCAGAGTACACAGACGAAATATATTTACATCCGAGATGAACACAAGGCAGCACACTAAGACAGACAGTAGCCCACAAAGCGGCCAGACAGAATCCAGCAGGAGAGGGGATCCTCGGAGCTTCGCTTTACGATCACTCCAACGGCTGAACTTCTCACTGTCTCCTCGCTTTAGCTGCTGACTCGCTATTTCTCACAACTGGCTACTACACACAAGACACGACGCTCCTTCCACAGTAGACAACAGGACTCGGCACATAGCAGTTCAGCACTCGCTCCACACAACGCTGGCCCTCCGCTGTTGCTTCGCTATCCTCTCGAAGACTCGTTGCTTGTCGGCGAATCCGACTACAATTCAATTCATGACAACCTGCAGCTTGAGAGTGCTGGCCTTTTATAGTTCCCGAGAGACGAGCCGAGAACATTCTCAGCCAATCAGAGCATATATCAAGTTTCCAGCATTATCCATTTTGTCGCCAAAGGCACCAAATTCGTCGCCAAGCTCTGAGGTTACTGACGCGTCACCCGATCAGCACCTACAGGGCTGATCGTTAAAACGGTCTTTTTTATGATGACACTATTGGTGCTGTAAAGCAAAATTACAGGTTCGTAACAATATTATTTTTCACGGACATTCGATCAATCAATATTATTCGAGTGGTAAGTCAGATCTTGAGTAAAACTTTTATGTTATACCACAAAGGTTGTTACATTATTACATAGATGGTTACACATTTTTAGGACGTTTTAGGACATTTTTTTAACGTTTTAGGGCCGTTTAATTGAAGTTGAAAATATAAAGACAATTTTTTAAAATGTTCGAACTGAGAGTTTCTTTTCTGAATTATAAGACTGCGTCATGATCTCTACGGTAGAAAAGTTCTTCGTAAAATATCAAAGGGTATTAATTTACATTCCTCGTAAGTAGCTTGTGGATTTTTCTTGATGAAGTTTCACCTCTTTCAAAGTCATTGTGATAAAGAAAGGAAAAACTTTTTCTTGATGTAGGAAATAGAGTTGACTTTAACATTTTTTCCATTCAATTTTTTTCTTTTATTTTCCATTGTAGCAGAGCTATGTGATAATATGAAACTTTCTTTGCACTGATAAAACCATGTTTGTACATTTTTTTCTCTGCATTTTCAATAAAATAGGCTTATTTTGTAACAGTCATTTAACTAAAACGTGCTACATAAAGGGTTGCAATGAATTTCCATTTATTTTCAGTTAAATAATTTTCATAAAGGTTTTATAAACTGTTCTGTGTTGAGCCACCAACTTTAGCTTTTTAAAGTTGTGAATAATTCTGATTTATTATTTTATTATTGTTGCCACAGAGAAATTTACAGATTACAAGTATTCGTTCTTTTACAAGTATTCGTTCGGAATCTTCTTTCAATGTAGAATTAATGATAGACGTTTCTTCCCTTTTCCCGATTAATAAATTTTTTATTTGTCATTTTAAAATAAACCGATGTAAAAAAGAAAAAAGTGTTGAAAGGATGTTGAAAATTTACAATTTCTCCTTAAAAAAACACTTTGTAAAAAAGAACAAGAGTATGAATTTCAAAAAATTATAAACAATCATAACAATAATAATATGAATTTAAAATGGATGCATTTGTCTAATCAGGAGCCAATTACCAGTTTAGGAATTTCGGATTTATTACTTTAAATTATACATAGATGTCTGTACCAAAATGGATTAGTTTCCATCGATTGCAAAATGAATCCTCTTAAAACATAACAATCAGTTTTAAAAGATATATCATTGTAATTTGTTTAAAATATTCATTGAAAAATAACTTATAAGTTTTATATTATTTTAATAATTCTTATTTGTAGAACTATCCCCTCAAATAATTTACTTAGTGATTTCCTCTAAAAGAATAGTGGAAAAATCCTAAAATCCTAATGTGTGTGTGTATATATATATATATATATATATAATCCTAATATATACATATATTTTTTTATAAATTAAACTGCATATTTCTAAAACTTTAAATCAAAATAAACTAGCAGAATGTTTTCGTCTTTCCAGAAATTTTTAAATTTGATTCAAACAATTTTGCTATTAGATACTTTTTTTCATCTTTCTGTTCATTAAATGGCAATAGCAAAACTATTTCAAAAATAAAAATAATTGATAATAATAACACTTTCTAAACGCATACTGTTATCAGGATATTACATTTCATTATTATTATTATCTTTATTCTTTAGCTTATAATTTATTTCAGAATTTATTAACATAAATATTATAGAATGGATTATAATAATTTTTTTAACAAATTCCCTAGTGGATGGCATTGTCTGTATTAAAAAAAAATCTATTTTAATTCTTGTTTCTTTATTTTAATTATTCTATTTATTTAAATTAAATTCTGAAAATATAAAAGTTGTATAAAGTAGTCGAGAACGCACACATGTACAAATTTTCAGAATTCTTGCATTTCTGTAATTGAGGGATAATCCTTCTATAGAATTGTATCTTTACAAACATAAAATATGTTAAATTTTAAAAAAAAGAAACGTTTAAACAGAGCAATTGTAAAGACGAACACTATTTATAATTTTAAAATAAATCACGAGTAATAAAAATATTACTCATAATTAGACATAACCCATCACAATTGATGTTAAAAATCTGTCACCTGGAGCAAAGAATTATAAAAAGTTGAAATAGTTTAAAGGAATCCAAAATATATCTATTTAGAGTTCAAATTCCAAAGATCAACACTTACTTGGCATGCGTCATTTCCGGATTCACCTCCAGCACAGAAACTGCCTGCAGGTAATATGAATCGTTTTTCCGTGACTTTATTCACTTGCTCGGTACAAAGTTTCTCTTCTACTATTGGCAATGTCGCTTCTCGAATCTTGAGTGCTATGGGCCCACCTTTATTGAAAAACAATTGAAGCGATTACTATTTATTAAAATAAAAGCGAATACTTACTTTCGCTGTGTCAATACGAAATTTTTTCAGCCATTTCATTCTTAATTACGATCGCATTTTAAAATAAGCAAAATAAAAACTCGACATTAAATTAATAAATGCAGAATTTTTATATGTTGCATAAATATAAATTTAAGCATATTAGTTTTCAAATAATTTAATTACTATACATAATCCAACAATATGCAAATCTTTATGCAAGTAAATATTTATCAAAAACTTTGCTTTCATTATATTATTTCATCTTTATTTAAATATTTCTTAACATTTTCCTACTTTAAAAAATGTTTGGTTTCGGTTACAACTACTTTATTAAAAACTTTGAATTACTACATTTATTAAATTCTTTCTTTTTCAGTTATTAATGACAGTTCAAGAATCTTTAACAGCAATTTAACTTGCATCTGTTATTTAAATATATCCGATAATTCCATCATCTAGGATGTTAAGCTGAAATTCTTTTATATATGAGATGTGTTTCCTCTGAATCATATTTAAAGTAAACTGCAAAAGTTGAGATTTTTAATTGAGTCCCAACATGAGATTAATAATAATTATCTTCAAGAAAATATTTTCTTTATTCGTTCATTATATACTGTTTTTAAATTTAAAAACATTGGAGATTCTAATCTTATTTTCTAGTTTTAAAATAGAAATGTTTATGAATAAAAAATTCCTTATAAAAACTTAGCTTGACATAGTTAGTTTTCATCTAAGATTGAACTTAGTTTCAATATATGGAAACAAATGGCTATCTTCAAAAAATTTCATAAGAGATTGCTTGGCCTCTGTTTGTATTTCGCTTCAAGAAAACTTTGAAAAAACTCAATTTGATAACCCAATTGTAACCAGTAACACATTTTTGAAACATATATAAAATTATCAGTTTTCAACCCAAAATCTTTCTTTTTCGATTTATATTTTACAACTATATCAGACCTTATCTTAACGCACCAGAACACTGCTGCACAGAGAGTGGAAGTAAAATGTTCTTTCGAGATTAGCCAATGAGGATATGAGAATAATATGTTGAATTCTTACAAGTACTTGTAAGCACCTGCATATATTCAATGTAACCCTATTTTGAGAAATGTAAACTCTTCAAACTTTCATACTGGAGCATAAAATGAATGATCCGATGTGTGCTATGTTCTCGTTTGTAGTGGATCTTTAATGGAAGCGAAACTGTACCCTCTGATAACTGTAATACCCTCCGAATCCGAAACCAAGACCAAATTATCAAGACATTGCTGATTTCTGTACTACATAAAAAAAATAAGGACAAAAGAATTTTTTTGTCGATGTTATTATAATTTGAAATTATAATTTATTTATAATTTCAAATTATTTATTATTATTTTTAAATTATAATTTGAAATCTGCTTATTCAGTAATCTGATGCGTGTTGAATATTTTGTTCTGTAAAAGAAATGGGTTTTTCAAAATAATATGTACTTTTTTTTTACCTTTATGCCCGTTTATTTGCAATGCCTACAATTGTCTTATTAGATACCAAGTTGCACTGGTTTTTGATAGAGCCTTACCTTCGCGAATAGAAGATTGTCAACTTTAGATTCTATTCCTCAAAGATTACGGGAATTTGAAACACTGTAAATTTGTCAAGCTCAATTCTCCTTCACTGTTGTACGGTTAAAGGCTTAAACAATTATCAAGACACCGCTGATTTCTGTACTACATAAAAAGCACGCACCAAAAATGCTTTTCGTTGATGTTGTTCTGTTCGTTTATTAATTTTAAAATTATAATTTGAACTTTTATTTGTTCATAAATCTGATATGTATTGAATATTTTGTCCTGTAAAAGAAATGGGTATAAGAAAATAATGGAAACTTTTGTTGCATTTATGACTATTTATTTGAGATGCTTAAAATTGCCGAATTGGATACTACTATCGCATTGGTTTTTGGATAGAACCTTGCTTTCGTGACCAGAAGATTGTCAATCCCAGATTATATTCCTCAAATATCCCGAATTTGTTTGTTTGTTTGTAATTATGGCACTTGCCACGGACAAGCCCCGCCGTCAGAGACAGCCGAGTTTAAGCCTGAGGGGGTGCGTCTCTTGTTTCTATAGTAGCGCCAACTAGGGCCAAGAGTACGACTTAGCTACTCACGCATCACTCATTCGTTTGCACAACCCCTTTTTACAGGAGGGCACATTCACACATCTCACAGATAGAACAACGAAAGAACAACCATGCCCAAACCGGGACGCCCAGATCAAGAGGAAGACGCGCTACTCCTATGCCAGGACGCCGGCTATATCCCGAATAGTTACACGAATTAGAAACATTTTAAATACGTCAAGCTCAATTCTTCTTCCACTGATGTTGAGTGGAAGTTTAAACAAAGAGTGTTTATACATTAGACCTATTAGCTAGACCATGATTGCTAAATTTGATATCATATCAGTCCCAAAATACCTTCCATCCAACCTGAAAACGACAAGTTAATCTAACCAAAATTAAAAATACTCAAAGGTAATGAGATTTTCAGCCTTACTTTCATCCATGTACCCATAACCAGTAACTGTGCATCGCTTGCCAGGAAGGCTTTCCGCACCCCTAGCTGGCAGGCAAACCAGGCACACGCTCTCTTGAAGTTGAATAGGGTTCTCCAATCTCAGCAATGCAATATCGTTGTCCAGCGTCTGACCATTGTGATTGTGATGTATATAAGAAGTGGACACTTTTTGAGTCTGGGCCCCTGGTGTTCCATACTGGCTCGCCAAATCGTAATCTCCAACACGAACATAGATGGGGTCTCCGTTTCTCACCAAACTGAAATGACATCATTTCTGTTATTAAATCTTAGAATTGTTAAGTGGGAAAAGTATTTCAGAAATTAAAGAAAATGTTACTTAATAGTTTCATTTAAATGGAAGCAAATCATGTAATACAATAAAGAAAAGAAACAAAAAATAAAAAACATTATTAGTCTGTTATAAAATATTGTAATAAAAAAATTACTGCCTATGTAAAAATGTTTGATGACAAATTAACAATGAACGGCATCTGCCATTTTTCTTAATTTTTTTATTCCCGAATTATTAATACCTTGAACTTGAGAAAAATAATCGCTGAAATCATTTACACATAAAAAAAACTACCATATATTAATTAATCAACACCATTTGTTTTTATAAAACTAATGGAACACAGGATAAAATCTATAAATGTTAGGGTGTCGAGGGAAGATGCATAATTTTCCTAAAATTAAATATTTATATTGGAAAGTATTACTGATTATTGATAATAAGCTTGTTTTGTGCATAAGCAGTTCCTTGATAAATTGAAACATAGCAAAGTGATGCTTGCATTACAGATTTTAAATGGCGTTCAATATTTAAATTTGAAATTTATTGGGTATCGCAAAATTTCTATTAATAAGGCTAAAAATAAATATATTTTTATTTGAAACATTTTATTATCTTCCTTGCACTTTCTTTGATAATATAATTCTAATTCTTGCATTTTTAGAGCTTTCAATTTCTATCATATTTTAAAGTTTGCTTATTTAATATAAACTTCATGCGTGCATTAAAATTCTTTATGGTTGTTAGCATTCTTAAAGTATTTATTATTAAGATTTTTTGAATTTATAGCATATTTTTCTACTTTTAATTCTATATTTTTTAGAATATATGATTTTAATATTAATGTTTATATATATATTTTTCATTATTAAAAAATGTTTAATATGTTTATAAGTGTGTTGGAAAAACATCCATGTCAAAAAGAAAATTGCACATCATATTATGATGATTTAAAAGTTTTCTTTCGAATGTCCACACTACATACTTTTGATATAATTTGAAAACATCAAGAATACACTTAAAAAAGACTTTTTAAGACAATCTTTTTACACAAAATATAAAATTAATTAAACTCAGTATCATAACACAGCTCAAAGTGTTAGATGGTATTCGGAAAGCTAATTATTTCATGCCGTGCAATATTGAAGTATATGAGTTTTGACACGAGCAGATACATTTATTTTGTAATTAAACATCACATGAAATAACTGTAAAACTGATAAAAGCAAGTTTTCATCTAATGAAGGCAATTTTTTCCTGTAAAATCTATCTTGCTTCATAAAAGAAATATCAACACATAGTAATCGCCGAATGTAAATCTGGGATCAGCCGATATTAGCAAATATGCAATGTTACTATTAAAGAAGATTAAACTTGGGTATAATCGTTTTAAGACGGATTATACATACATTCTGCTTTTTTTTTATATGGAAATCACAATTTAAGAGACGTCTTCTGAAACTGACAATACGTTTAAAATGAAACGCAGAATCAATTCTTGTCCACTTTTTAAATATTAATAGAAGGTAAGTAATCAATGATATTTATGTTTTTATGAATATCTTTTAATAAAATAAGAATACATTTTATAGCCAAAAAGCATTAATAAATTATTTAATCCATTTAAACATATATATTGTCAGCAATCCCAGGCAGAAAAGTATCGCTGACAATCAATCCTCTAGTGAAAGAAAAAATCCATTCTAAGATCTGGAATTAAATAGGGCATGAAGATTCTTTAAAGCTCGTTGTAAATCCCAATAATCGTGAAAAAAGAAGAGGAAAATTGTGACAGAGATCCGAAGATTTGAGGAGATATCTCATCCCTTTGTTTTATTTTTTCCCGCAAAAGAAGAAGGTCGAAGAAAGTTAACGGCATTCAAGGGTATTGAATACGACGTTACATCAAGCAATTTCGAACATATACAATACTTAAATAAATAGGAGTTTAATCATATAAGAAATATTTTTCTTAATTCAGTGTGCATGTTTCTAATTAAATAAAAGGATACACGGGTAGATAAGGTAAAATTTAAACTTATACATTTATCGCATGTTAATTGAAATAATTTTGCGTGCTGGGTCTTAGGAAAATAATTTTCAAAATTAATATTCATTTGGATTACTCTCTTTTATAGTATCACTAACCCTTTTTAGCGTATCAGATAAAGTGTGGAAACTGTAAAGGTCTACGCAATCTGCGAGAAATAATAGTTTATTTTAAATACAACATTTGATATAAGCCCAATGAATTTGCAATAAAAGGGATTCAAACCACCATAATATTTAGTCTTTAAACTCGCATAAACTGGAGGCCATTTGTCTATTTCTTTACCCTTTAGGTCTCGGGGATCTGTTTTGCTTCGATTTCTTTTTGATGGATCAGTTGAAAAATCATATTTAAGAGACGACCGAGACACCAAAACTAGCATTCTATCATAGAAAGGTGTAACGTTTTTGGCAAGATATGGAGCGATGGTATTTGGGCAAACTTTGGCAAATATATTACAACAAATAAAAATACATTTAAATATTTCTGATGAACATTATTTCTTGTAAATAGTACATTTTAAATGTAAGCGTATAGTTATGTTTCCTTGAAATAGGATTTTTTTATCCATAATCACACTCAAATAAAACTAATCAGTAAAACCGGTTTTTAACATTTTCAACCACCCAACATAAAAAGAATGCAAGAAAAATGTGAAGTTTGCAATCTCATAGCTAGTTTTTATTCATTCTTCGCAGATCTGATTACTATAGATTAACTAGTGAAAGTTGCAGCAGAAAATCTTATGCAAATTGCAGAGTGCTTAAGAAATAAAAAAATATATTTGCTACACATTTTAAAAATAAATATACAGTAAGATTAGAAATTTTGTTTTCTTGAAATGGGATATCCTTTCTCCATAACATTTAAGAAATTCAAATAAAAACTAACCACTAAATTCGGATTTAAGCAAACTAGTAACCACGAACAAAAAAAAAGTAATAACGAATGCAAAGAAAAAAAAACATTTAAAGAAAGTACTATCGATAACTTTCACTTTTCACTGTGATAGATTAATATAATCAAGCATCATAAATGATAATTATTCATGAATTGATAATTCAGCCACACTGAACCGAGAAATGACGTAGATCAAAATGGGCTGGATATTTTTAAACTCCGCCCAGCGTTCTAGATGATGATAGACGAATTATATTTATTGATAATTTCAATTAAAATAATATCGTCTGCCGCAAACTGTCTGATTTTATTGCATTTTTTTCAGCGTGTTTTTATTTTCAATTATTTGTTTCGATATCTATCGACTGCAGTTTTACTCACCTATATATTTGCATTGGATAAAAATTAACGGCCAAAGTCATTATTATTTTCTTATTTTTATAGATTTATTATATGTTATTGTAGTTTACCTTCGTTGATGCATCGCGAACAACTCTGTGTGGATTTTCCTAACTTTTATATATTCGTTACGCTTATTATTTTAACGATATTAAAATTAACAAATTCATTTATGTATGACTTACGATGTAATACAGTGTGCAGCAGTGAGGACCCACCGACTTCCGATCAGAGCACCACCACAGAGATATTGATTTTTTGTATTTATCAAGGCAACCTGTAAATATTTATTCATCATTATTAAAATATAAAAGATCATTATTTTGTTTCTACATTCTGCTTTAACAC
The DNA here is from genome assembly GCA_026543865.1 of Argiope aurantia. Classification (NCBI taxonomy): domain Eukaryota; kingdom Metazoa; phylum Arthropoda; class Arachnida; order Araneae; family Araneidae; genus Argiope; species Argiope aurantia. The sequence continues at coordinate 39,636 of JAPMOR010017625.1, forward strand.
TTAAATAAAACAATAATCATTCAAATACGTAAAAAATCTCGACTTAAACTCACTTGCCAACACCACTCTCCAGGCACTGAAGATTTTCCACCAACTACTCTTCCTGTTTTTCTTCGTTGATTGCCTTTGATTCCACAAACGTACATTCCAGGTCTTCGAGTTACTTCTTGAGTCACTAAAATTTGTAACCACAAAAACGACTTATGCTTTTTTTTTGTGAGTTCACCATATACAACTATATTAAAAAATATCATAAGATTTTTTTTTTTTGCCTTTGAATTAAAAATTAAATGAAAAAAGGAGAAAATTTATCAAAGAAGATGTACATAAACATCAATCTTGCAAAAATTCTGGAATAATGTTTGACTCTAAGTAAACTGTAGAAAGTAAACTAAGCATTTAATTTCAACTATAATATAATTTACATTTCGAAAATAATAGGAAACATATCCCTATAAAAAATTGATTTTTTTCATGAGTATTTTTATTTGTTTCATTTACAACATTTTAATATAAAATTTGATCATTTTCAATTGTTAAAATATTTAGCTTTATTTTAATTTCCTTACTTTCATTGTTATATAAATATTAAATTGTTGAATTTTTTTTGAAGAACTGTACTTTCTTAAAGTATTTATTTTTTTTCTCTCTCTCTCTCTTTTAAAACTGTCAGTGAGACTGCATTATGAAATTTGTTTCGTTTTTTCGAAATATCTATTATATTGCTTACAAAATAAAACATAAAGAGAGTCACTTTCAATATAAATAATTTAAAGAACATTACTGTATTTAAAACATTAAAGTGATACACTTACTTAAACTTATTTTATTTAAAGTAAACTTACTTTCTACTTTAGAGCTTTCAACTGGTTTAATCAAATCCAATGGCCGTCCAGACTGCAAATGTTCCTCGTATTTTTCTATGTGTTCCACAGGTGTGCAACACAAAGTACCTTCCTCTTCACATCTAAATCCATTATAAATTGCGGTATTTCCAAAGCATGTAAATCTCAGGAAAGATCCAATGCATGAGCCCGGGCATTCAGGTTGTAGTTTCTTCGAAATGGTGTTGTTTGAATAATTCCTGTCACCTGTGACCATATGAGTTGAGACAGGTATAGGTGGTCTAATAGGGACCATTTGATCACCTACATTTGTTGGAATAGGAATGGGAATAGGTCTCAATGGAATTATCTTATCATTTGTGTCAGAGGGAATGGGAATAGGTATAGACTGTCTAACGGGAATTTTGTCATTTATGTTTGATGGTACAGGAGGTCTAACATGAATGGTTTGGTGATCTACATTTGAAGGTGGCTGATGTCTAATAGGAACAGTGTTGCCTCCAGTAACTGAAGGTACTTGATTCCTAATAGGAACCATATTTTCTCCAATAGCAGAAGGTACTGGAGGTCTTATTGGTATTATTTTGTCTCCTACATTTGATGCTGAAGGCCTAATAGGATTTATTGAGTCAGCTCTACTTGGAGATAACGGTCTTTGGTGATTTTGTATGGGCCGGAAAGAGTCTTGAAGTGGTATAAATACTGTTTCTGAGGATTCTGAATGAGGAGGATATGAATCAGGTGCACTAGATTCCACGACTTCATCACTGCTCGGTGATCCGATGATTATAGATGCATTTAAAGAAGTAGGCTTATCTTCTAAATTCGTTGGACGAAATCTGTCCCTTGTTAAATCAGTGTCTATTGGTCGCAAACTGTCAGATCCGAAATCGATAGAGGTGCCAACGAAACGATCTGGTATGCTAGTATGTTGTTTGTTGGGATTAATTGATTCTTCTGGTTGCATGAGTGGTTTCGGATTCTGTATTAGTGTTGTAGAAATGAAACGAGAATCATCATGTTGGTTGACATTCGGCTGGTGATTATTTTGCCACACTGTAGAATGAGTAAAATTTTTTCTTTTATCATATGCATGTTGACCACTTGAATCATGACGTGATGGTAAAGCAGGCGGCTGTTGCGGTACACCTGTAAATCTAGAAGGGTTGAGTTCCAAAGAAGTGTTAACTAACTGAGGTCTGAGAGGGAAATTTGGTTGATTATTGCTTCCATAATTGTTACTTTGAGAGTAAGATGGTTTCACATAGACATTATTTGCCGGAACTTGCATAGGAGGCAATTGGCCATATCCTGATTGTCCTGGAACTAAATAACCTTGGTTTGAATTGACCTGATTGTGAACATGTGGAGCAGTAATTGGAGGCACAGGTTTGCCTGGAAAGGGAATTTGTGGTCTCTGTGGATAAGGGTGATTCATAGGTTGTTGATTTACTTGTGGACCATGGTTCTGAGGAACTAGTGGAATATTAGGGTAACCAGGTGGAGGGGAATCTGGTCTAATGAGAGGAATTTGTGGCGGAATATGAATGTGATCTTTTACATCCGGCTGGTAGCAACAAACGAAATCCTGTTTACATTCAGACTGCAACATAATTTCAGATGGACTGTTACACATTCCTCTTAGGAACATTGGTATGCATGCACCTGGGCAAGGATTACTCATGTATTCTTGGTTCGCAGGAGTCGTCGCTGTAGGAATACTAGGTTCATCATTATTTAAGCAACAACGACCGTCATTAGGACATGAATAAACTTCACTAACTACGTCACAAAGAAGACTGAAAAGGGGGGCAACACAAGATCCCGGGCAAACGGGTTTACTTATTATTGTTGTTGAAGCAGATGAAGTTCCGTAATTTGGGTATCTAGTCGTGGGGTATCTCTTTTCATAAATATTATTTGTGGTTATCGGTATATTGGCAGTTGTAGTGTCTAAGGGAGCATCGTCTTCATCTTGGTGTGAAGCGCAACAAGTGGATCCTTCCTCGCAATACCCGGGAATAGTAGCACTACAATAGCGGACAAAAATATTCTCTACACAAATACCATTACAAGGTCTAAGTTTTTCAGTAGTTGTGGCCATCGTAGTCGTTTTAGATTCGGTGGTAGGTCGAGACTGGTATTTAGTTGATGTCTGTGAAGATGATGGTGAATTATAAATGTGATTAGTGGTTGTTTCATGAGCAGGCTCTGTTGTAACTAGAAAAACTTCGTACTCGGTAGAAGATTCAGTTGAATAGTCTTCTGGTAGAGGAGCAGATGTTTCTACTACAGTTCCAAAGTTATAGTCACTGCTTACACAACATCTCAGGTAAGATGCACCACAAGTAAATTGTTCAACTACTCTACTACATAAAATAGAAGTAAATGCATGTACACATTCTCCTGGGCATGGAATTTCATTCAGTGTACTGTTTATTTCACTTGTAGGAACGTCTGCTGCACCCAACAATCCTGTAAAAATAAAATTTTGATTAACTAAAATGTGAAAAATTATTTACATAAGTATTATTAATCAACTGTTTTTTGTAGCATATGTAAGTATATTCTATTATATAACAATATAATCATAATTTAGCGATTTATTATCTAATATTTGAAAAAGATTATAATATAGACAAATTTTTAACAATAATATAAAATACCAATGATGATTTGAGAACAAAAGGAAGAAAATTTTGATGTTATAGGAGTTGAATCAAACACTGCAATCAAAATATCTAAAAAGAGGATAATTTGTGGATATACTCTTATCTATTATTAAAGATAAATCAGGGACTTGGTCATGTTACATATTTTAGAGGTATATATTTTTATATTTCTAACAGTTCTAGGAGCATTTGCATACTTAAAAGAAATACAGAGCTATAAAATATCAAAATCTTCTGAAAGAAAGTAATTTGATGATAAATGGAGTGCATTCTAATTCTATCCCAACAACTTAATATCATAGGAAAGAGCAGTACCATTTAAAATTAGATGCATTTAAAAAATTAGCCTTTTCTTAATTCTGGAATTTAGTCTTAATTGTAACAAAATTAAAAAAAAAAATATTAAAAGCATGCTTTATACCAAACTTGCTTAGTAAGGAAAAAAAAAGATTCATTACTTGATCCTCAATAATAGAAAAGATGCTAGGAAAAATCATTAGTAGAAATGATTTTAATTTTTCTTCAACAATTTATAATATATTGCTGTAAGCAAAGTTTAAAATATTTTTTTTTAATTTATAAAAACAGAAAATATGATATTGCAAAAAATTGGCTTAATTTAGATATATTTTTAAATTTTAAGATGATATAAACATAATTTCATATGCTGCAATATTTGTGGAAGTTGAGGAGAAAAGCCACCAAAATTTCATTTCATTTTTAATCAATTAAAATTATAAAAAATATTTTCGAGATGCATGTTTCAACACTCTAAAGTACATTTGTGCTGAGTTTGGCAACAATAAGGTAAATAATCTGGGATCTAAAGTACCAATACTAACACACACACACACAAACAAACAAACATTCATCTTTATTATTTTATTACAAGAAATATAATCATTCCTGTGCACTGCAAAAAGTATTAAATAAGTAATAAATATAAATGTAAAGTATTTCTGCCATTTTCCCGTGAGATCACAAATTTTATTTTATTATTATTATTATTATTTCAAATATTATTTTAACAAAGAGAACAGCAGGGGGGAAAATGCTATTTCACTTTTCTTTAAAAAAAAATATATGCCTTTACAGACGAAGTGTATGATAATATACTTATTCTTGTAATACAAATTTTGTGAATAGCACGGCTTTCAACATTGAAAGCCCCACGCTTCCATGGATATGTATTCCATTGGAAAATAATATAGCTCCTTTGGAAACTGAGAACTCATTCTATTTTGTGAATTGAAAGTTTCAGGCTACTTGCCATGTGAAGCTGTTTATCATCCGGCCTATAGAGGAATGAATCCGCTTTTAACTCTGGAAACTGGGACAGCACGAATGCATTTAATAAAGCAGTGCTGTTTTGCATTTAGATTCTACAAGAACATGGTGGAAAAGTAGATTTTTAACTTAACGAGTACAATATTGGAAAAAATTGCTCCGCATTCTAAATGTATAATTACTTTCATTAAATAATTTTAAACTGGCAGTCTGGTGACGTCGGGATTAATAGTTGATAACAGCTTCAATCAAATATCTTGGGTAACGTGGTCTTACTAGATCCTTCAGAAAAATATTTTTTAACTTCAAATTTTTTTAAATATATAATTTGCATTATTTTGAAAGCCTTGTTCTTAGTGTTATGCATTTTCCTAATTTTTTTATCTGTATCTTTATATGTTATATAATTATGTAATAAGAAAGAGAAGCAAAATTCAAAAATGAACAAATTTAAGAATTTTTCTCCATTATTTGACTAATTAAGCTACATCATAACTGTAAGCAAAACAAAATTTTAAAAATTTTACTAACAGCATGTCTTTTACTAAAAAATGGAAAATATGTTGAACATATTTTGATCATTTCTTCAACAATGAAATATATAATTATAAAATTTAATTTAAGTATTTTTGAAATGAAATAAATAGAAAAGAATTTCAATGCAAAAATTAGAATTATTGAAACGATCGTTTTTTTTATATAAATTTTAAGATGATATAAAGAATCATGAACATGCTGTAGTATTTTTGAATGTCATGGTAAAGATAATCAAAGCTTTTACTTAATTTTTAAATTAATTAAAAAATACATAAAAATTGATCCGAACATGCTCCCATTTTTGAAGTATATATGTTTCAAGTGGTAAATAGTTTGGTTTGTAGAGTGCTGACTCACGTATAGAGAGAGATACACACATAGAGATACATACATAGAGACACACATAGAGAGAGAGAAAGTGACACATTCGTGTTTATTATTAGTAGAGATAGAGATAAAGATAAAGGGAAACATGAATTTGCTACTTTCATAAGCGAGAGAAAAATTGGGAAAAAGAGTGATTTTTGGACTCTTTTTTTTTTTTCAAATGGATGTAGATTTTGCTCGTAATTTAAACTTTGAGATTGAGATTTCTTTAATATCATTTATATAATTATTGTGTCCTTTCTTGAGTTACATAAATTGGCAGAATTAAGGTTATATTTTAATTCAAACGGAAATCGAAACTTTTATATGAAACATAAACAAAATTTCTTTTCATTTCGAAGAAATATTAATGTAAAATAAGAATGCATTCTTTTTAAATCACAACAATCTTTCTCTTCATCGATTTTAGTTATTTCATTTACATTGTTGTTTAAAAACTAATTTAATTTCAAATTCTCATTTTTTTAGAGTAGTTTACGTTTTAATGATTTAATATTATATATGTCTCTTTTTTCCCCTGAATTAATATGTCTGAGAAAAACAAGTTGTCTAGTTCTTTGTCAAAATTTATTTTTGTTTGTTTATCAAAATTCACATAATTGTCTACTGTAACAATTCACATTTCAACAAGGGGCAATAACTCAAATTGATAAACTGAAATAAGAAATTTAATGCAATTATAAAATGAAAATTTATAAAATAAATAAAAGTTTCAAGTACCTCAGTAATTAATACATTCACTTTTTATTTTCTTTTATATAAATATGGTATGGTTTCATAAATAGTGACTCAATCAGTCATCATAATAACAGCTTCCCGCAATGATAATCTTTGTTGGTAATGGAACACCATGTGAGTATTAAATGAATAGGATATTTAGTCAATAATGATTTAGTAGGAGCTTTCTATTGTGCGAATGCTGTGATTGGTAATATATTTTTGAATAAAATCATGTAAATTTCATCCGATCTTTTACAAAGAATAAATTAAAGTAAGCAAAATGTTTTAAAGTATAACTTTTGTTTACTTTGCAATAGTAATTATATTATAACTACAGATATTAAACATTGATAACTAATAACAGTATTAATAAGTATTATTAAGACAAGTATTAATAATAGACAAGTATTCGTTAATACTTTTTATTATTAGACAAATAAAAAGTATTAACGAAAGTGAAATTTTCAAAAATAAACTTGGAATCCCGATTTCATTTCATCTACCTCGTTACAATTCATTAATTCCAGAACTTTCTTTCACGAAAGATTGATTACTGAGTAACTTAAGTAAGGTCGTTAACTTTATGCCTAAATTCAAATAACGGGTGTCTTGATGATGCTTTCATTCGAGGTCTTGATTGATAAATAATCTTAGTCTTTAATATCACCAAATTATTTTCACGTTTGTGACTTAAGTCGGCTTCAAGGTATTTATTTATTTTTGTCAGAATCATCGTTTTGCTCTAAAAAAGGAAGATTAACCTTTACTGACTTTCATAAGGAAACAGTGTATCAGAAAGCGAATGGTTCTTCTTGGTAATGGTAGGTAAGAAGATTATAGGAATATCAATGAAAATCTTCTTTAAAATTAGTAGCTTTAATGCTTTAAATGTTTTACAAAATATCGGCTGAAAAATGGAATTCGGATCATAATGGTGATTCTTCTTGGATAAATTGTTAAATGCAGCTACAATGTTTTAAAAAAGTAACATAGAGAGCAGCTGTTTCTAAGTAGTTATCATGCAGCTGTTTTAAATATGCAATATGCCAACAGTTGCAACGTTTATTTTAGTTAAGATATACGCAAAACCAAAGGGCCTAAGATTTAACAACAATTTAAAAATTCGCAACATTTTCAAATTGTAATACATAATAATTTAATATCTTTGGAATAATTACAGTTTGTTGCTAATTAACTGAATTACAGACTTTATAATTTATATAATTTACCAATTAAGGGGAAAGTATAAACTTAGAAAATACATTTGGAAGATTTTTTTTTATTCGGACACCTTCAAATTATTTTTATTCTGAAAAAACATAAAACTATTTACTCAGCAGGCAGTACTTGCATTACAGACAAAGAAAATTTTGTTTGGTAAGAAATAAGGAAGGCAGATTTTAATATCTAAAAGCCAATAAAAAATTATTCAACTACAATAAAACATCCATATTGTATTATTTAAACATAATGCTAATACAATATCATTGATTAAATAAATCAATTCGATTACTGTGGATGAAATTTTGTATACCATATAGAAATGATAAATAGTAACTATAATCACCAATCTGGAATCGAACAAACGATCTCAATTTAAACAAAGGCATTATGAGTATTCACCTATTTTAAAAATGTTTTAATAATCTGTATAAAAGTTTACGAGTTCAGAAGGGGAAAAAGGACAAGAAATAAAACAAAATATGCGTTTTGCTTTTAAGAGTATGTCTCTGATTTAAAACTCAATAAATCTTCTGATAGTCTTGATAAGACTATCAGAAGGAAATAAATTTATTTAGAATTGCTTCTTGACATAAAACTAGGATGTTCATTCTGAATGTAGTTAACATCACATAAAAAATCTTAATGCTCTAGTTGATGTTGCAAATTGGATGTATTAACATCCATCTTATTTGCGAATACCGTTTTAGAATGGAGTCTTCCTGTCATAGAACAGATATTATTTGATGAATCTGTAATCCTAGATCGTTTGTCTTTTTCGTTCCAATTTAAATATGATAATGTTTATAGGTCTATATTTTAAAATATAGTTATGTATAAACTAGTTCAATAAAATTACATTTATAAATTCTGTGATGAGTAAAGCAATATGTGAATCAAAAATTAATCAAAACGTTGTGCAGAGAAAACAATTAGATCCGGAACTACCAAATTACCAAGTAAAGTTTCGGATAGTAGGTGTCCAATAAAAAAAAGGCTTTTGTAAAAGTCTGATTAGATTTCTAATTATAAATTAATCATTATTGTCAATTCTTCCAGAATAACTTCAGAGTATATTATTGCATAAAAACCGTTTTTATACCATTTTAAAATTTAAAAAATAAGTTTTCTTATTCTTGTTTCTGTACAGTTTTCACTTTTGTTTTTTTATAATTTATAAAAGTATTTTAAGTATATTTTGCAACCATCGTTTTTTGGATTTGTTCTCATTATATTGGTATTAAAACAAACAAAGAAAGCTGTTATATAATTAAGAATAAATTTTGAAAAATAAAATAAAGATATACAGATAACGTATAATACATTTCAAATTAGAAGTTCAAATCCTCTTTAAATTTGTTTCTCCAATATTACCAGATAATTACTAAAAGTGCTTAAAATTGAACTTATATTATTATATATTGTGCATTTTTAAAATAATGAGATTAGTGTTAAGCTTCGTTCTTTTATGAAAAGATTATCTTTTCTTTGACTATTTGGGTTAAATATTTGTTACAGAATTCAGCAACATTGTAAAAACCCTATGCCAAATTTTATTAATCTAGTTTGCTGAAGTTATGAGTTACCATGTTCATAAGAACACTGATGGATCGAAAGACTGACTTCCAATCAACATAGCTTAATCATAACTAAATATTAATTCATAATTTTTTAAATAGCATATGTCAAATTTGATTTTTCTAGTTCATTGCCCTTTAAGTAATATCAAATTCACAGAAAGATAAGAAGATACAATTCTAAAAGTCATCCTTTCAGAAGCAGAAAAGTCTAAAACGTAGCGATTCGTAAAAATTTTGAATTTGAAATTTTTGTTGTTTACAATTCTTTGTATGTTATTTCACACACCAATAAAAATTTCGCGATATGCTGTTGAACTCTCAGCTAAATCGGCAATGTAAGACTTTCAAAAAAAGTTTGACACAGCGCAGAATGCATTACTCGCATCGTTGCTAAATCTAAAAGAAAGTATCATTTTTTTTAGTGAATTCGATTTGAATGTCGATAGATAATTTCGAATACTATCAACCTCAGGTCGATGGGTTTGTTCTGGTCTAAGAGATTAAAAAGATATGTGGTAACACCATCTCAACAAAATTTGAAATTTTGTTAATACTTCAAGTATTCGAATTTTTAAAAAGCATCATCAAATAAAATTTGTTTGAATTTTACTAATTAAATGCACTTTGAATGGATAGTTGTGAATTCATTCTGTTTGACACATCATTATAAAGAAGATTAAGAATTAAAAACATTCTCTTCAGCTTAAATTTTTAAGAATTATAATTATTTTTATAAAGCGAATTCGTTCATTATTTAGTATAAGAATAATAATTGCATAAACTGTATATCATGTAAATTGCCAATAAAATGTACATAACAATCGATTTAATCGTTTATTTCTAAATAGCAATAATCTGAGAGCTAGAGAAATTTTAACATGGTGATGTTTATAAGCAATATCTGGCATAATATCTATAAACTGCAAAATTTTCGACTGAAAAAAAAAACTGTTCGATTAAAAACTATAAAATTTAGTGCAGTTGCTTCTTGAGTTGTGAGTGTTCACTAAGAAACGGTTTTTCAAAATGTTTATTAGAATAATTTATTAAAAATTAATTCAAATGTTAACGCTTTCTCCTCACATATTTCGAAATATATTATTGCGCAAAACCTATTTTTATAGAAATTTCAAATTTAAGTTTTGGTAATAACAGTTTAATTTTATAATTTTTAATAATATTTCAGCATATTGTATAGCAACACTCTTCCTTATTCCAGTTATTGGATTTATACTCATGCGCTTTTTAGTGTCATTAAACAGATATTCTGTGTTATCATTGGTATACCGCAAAGACTGAATTTCGAACATAAAATAAAGATAGGCGAATCAAATCTAAAGCACTAACATGCTTTAATATTTCGTATTAGATGTTCGAATGTTCTTTAAATTTCTTTCATGATATATCATTTATGGGTATTTTCCATTATTTTAAACGTATTTCTATAATTATAAAAAACACTGTATTGTATTAAAATATATGAATTAGATTTCGCTCCAATGTATCGAGCAATTTAACCCAATTAATATCTAATTCCCTCAGAATATCATTTTATGAAGATTCATAGTATTTTCGTTCATAGCCATAAAATAATTATGAACGAAATAATGCATTCGTACACGAAATAATTCATATTTATATACATTCGTTATATTCTTCTTTTATTAATGTGCATGTATGACAGCATTTATCTTTTTTAATTTTTAAATACAGCTGAAAATGTGTGACTTTATACTCATTGCGTTTTAATAAATATTTGGATAAAAATTTCAGAAACAGAGAAACTTTATGTTAGGTATGTCGTTTTTTAATCTTTAAATAATTTTTTAAAGTTAAATTAGTTAGAAGGAAGTTAAGTTTTAATTAGAAAGAAGTTCAAATTCAGCCTTTAATATAACCGCTTTAGAAGATTTTTTTCAATATATTGAACATATCGTAAAATCTACACACATATCCGATAAAAATATTGCAACCATACAGAGCCCATAAAATGTACCTCTACTTCGTCAGAGTTGATATTGAGAAAAGTAGATAAATAATATTAATATCTAGAGGTTTGGAAAATTATTAAATTTTGAGTAATGATAAGGTCGTTTCGAAGAAATGATTAGTTTACAGCTTTGGTTTAAAGAAGAATGATTCGAATTATGATTTTTGTCTGTAGGTAAACAAGCAAAATGGGATTTAAAAAACCATGGGAACTTCGTAAATAGGATTGAATTTAATTGAAATAGTAAATTGTGGCGCTTTTATTGATAGAACTGAACACATGTATTTGTACAAAGCTTTTGAATCAGTTTCACCTACATTAGAGAAATCGCTATATTTGTTGAGCAAGGTATCATCTAAACTTATCTAGAAATGAGATTTAAAAATGATGGGAATATCGTAAGTAGAATTGAATTTAATTAAAATTGTAAATTTTACGCTTTTATTGATAGAATGATCACTTATATTTCTATAAAGTTTTTAAATTATTTTAACTTGAATTAGAGAAACAGACTTATTTGTTGAGCAAGGTACCATGTAAATTGATCTAGAAATGGAATTAAAACATTATGGGAAATCTAAATAGATTTGAATTTCATAGACATCGTAGATTTTGGCGCTTTTATTAATAGAATTGATTACATATATTTGTATAAAGTTTTTGAATCATTTTAACGCGGATTAGAGAAATTGCCATATTTGTTGAGCAAGGTATGCAAACTGATCTAGAATTTAGATTCTTAAGGTATCCGACTAGCTTAAAAACATAAATTTGGATAAAAATTCGTATTTTGATTTATTTATTTGCAATTTCAAAAAATAGATACATTTCTGTTTCCAGCGATATCTTTATTTTGGCTCTCTGTCAATTAGAAGCCAGGTTATAGCAAGTGGTGCTTATCAATAAGCATTTAAAAACTTTAAATACATTTTCTGAAAAACGAGTTCTTTTATAATTCGTCATATCTAAAAAAACTAGTATCGTGATATCTCAAAAAATAATCAAAATATCGTAATGAAATTTATAATTAGTACTTGTTGTGATATGGCAAATGTAATGAATTATATATTTGACGTTGGATGCTCTAGAAGAAGATTTCTGATTGTTTAATGTAAATACTGTTGAAAAAATTCCAAAATTGTATAGATAATTTCATATATTACACACATATAAATTTTATTTTTTTATATAATTCTGAGGTAACAGTTAGTTACACGATAAGATATGTTACGCATGTAATGTTACGAAGAAAAAAATGAAAAACGGTAACAATTTTTTTCTCTAGAAAAATTCTAGTTTTTGTAAATAAATGCTAAAAATTACATCAAAATATGCTTTTTCTTCAAAAGCTACATATATATTTAAATAGTTTTACTTTTTTTCATCATTTTATCCTTACACTAATAAAAAACATCATATAAGCATTAAAATATTTGTTTTTCGAGACGTCCCCTCCCTTAAGCATTTGTCGCTTGAGACTCTGGTCGCAGCTCAATAAGTAAATGAATCTAACCGCAAAGTGAAACTTTTTTTTTCTTCGTTTGGGCCGATCGAGACAGGCATACGGAATAGGCCTATAATTTGAGTTTGTTTAGGGTTTGTACCTACTGACTCGAGAGGCCTCACAAGAAACGAGTTTTTCTTCCGGTGCTTCTATGGAGGCAAATTTCCGAGGTCATTGTCACGCCATTCATATCGCATCGTTTAGGGAGCCCTTTTTTTGTTTATATGCATAGTAATGATGCAAGTGCGGAAGCTGTTTCATTGTTTCATTCAAGATGATCCGTTTCAACAGTTTAGCATAATTGCTTGAGGTGTGGATTCTAATCGGTGCGTTATTGTCTTGTTACGGTTGATTGATTCTTGGCCAGGTTGATGCGTCTGCTTTGTTACGGATTAAGTTCAATAAATCTTTAAAGCTACAGATCATTTATCATAAGACTTGAAGAAGATCCATTTTTCATTTACTAAACATCTCATTTTGTAATTAAAATAAATACTATTTGTCCTTTTTTTTATTAATTAAATTTTTATAAAATTTCATAAAAAACCATATTGTTTAATCATAATTTTAAAATTACTAGTTTCAATCATTAAACAAAGCAAATTTCTTTTAAAATCAATTTTCTAATTTCGGAATTTTTTTTCTAAGAAAATTTTTTTGATTTAAATTTCTTTTTTGTGATTATGATATATTTTCATTTTGTACTTAATTTCCACACTCTATTCCTTATTTTCATTATTCTTCACTCATTACTGAATATAAATAATGTAATAAAAAAATCTGTATTGTAGAATATTAAGCTTGAAATTCAAAAATAAAATAAATTAAATTTTTCAATGGATTTAAGGACATAATATCACAATACTACACCCTGTTTCTTCAGAACATTAAATTGCAGAAGTCAGATGAATTTCCAATGAATTTTATCTCTTTAATTTTATCTTTTTAATTTTTGAGCAATTTATTCAGCATAAAATAAAACAACTCCTTCTTATATAAAACCCATTCCAACTTAGAATTTTACCATGGAATTTCCACAGTTGAGAAACTGCAAAGTTAAATTCTATATATAAATTTTTCTTGCCATTTTTGAGTTGGCATTATGAGGACAACAATTCAAATTAGTGATGATAAAATGAAAGATAAATAAGCATATTATAATTGCAGATACATATCATTTCAATACAAAAATCAGGAATAAAAGCAAACGTTTTTTTAAAATATCCTACAAAATACCATTTTTGAAATTTGGTATGTGGTTTGAGGAAATAAATGCCATTTATTTATGTTTAAGTATATATTTATGTTACTTTAGAAAATTTTATAGATATTTTTGATTATTATTTCTGCACAATTCGATGCACAGTTCCACCCTATTCTACCATTATCTAATAATTATGAAAATATTACGGTTAAGATATTGAATAATGATGGGAGATATTTACAAGAATGTTATGTCGGAAATTATGTTTATTATTGTTTAATATTTACAAAAAGTGTATTTACTATTTTTTAAATATTATATAAATATTTTTTTTATATAATTCTGATATATAAAAGTGACGTGCATAAAATACTTTCCTAATTTTAAAATTTCTTTTAAAAAACTTTTAATTTATATTTTTAGTTATAGATTTGGTTTCTGCTTTTAATTTTTCCTTTAAAAAATCCTAAATAGGGATTTAAATAAATAAAACTATTAATAATTCTCGAAATAATTTGAAAGATAAGATAATTAAGAAAGATCATTTTAAATCATTAATTTTTTAATCCTAAATTCTGTATAATGGAACTATTAGCATATAATTTTTTATGCAAGAAATAAAGGAAAGGGTATAAATTTTTTAAAACGCTACATCAAGATAATACCAGTCAACAACAAATATAAATAGTCAGCAATAATATTTATGAGACGAAAAAGTGGTTATTATAGTTACCTGCAAGGAAACTCCCTACATCTTGACTGCCGGCCTGACCAATAAAAGCGAGGGCACACGTCAATGTTAGGGTCACACTTCCAAAGTGCCACTTTTCAGAAGTCAACATGGCGAAAGTCACCATATAGAACTATCATACACACACACACACAAACAAACAAACACTACAAATTAAACTTTCTAGTCAAGAAAAAAGTAACTTTTTCAGTGCATAATTAAGATTGCGGCTTCAAGATTGTGCTTCGATGCACCAACTTTCATCACTTGATGGATCCAGAGCCAAATAACGTTATGTTCCAGGTGTGTGCGTTGAACTGAAGCAATGATCAAAACCGGCTCTCTCTTTATCGGAACCGTGTTCTCAAAAGAACGTCTGCACCGTTTGAATTGTAATGGTAGTCTAGCGTCACTGAAGTTTTTCACTCTCTATTTAGTTGTTCTTTTCTCACGTGATGTGAGGAACACGATTTTGGAACCGACTTAAGAGGATGGTTCGGTTTTGTTTCGTATTGGTTGTTTGGGAAAATGGATTATTAAGTCAGTCGTTGAGAACGCAGCCGCAGGGGGGATATGAGAGTTTTATGATCCTTAATATGTGAAAAAAGAATTTAATTACGGTCGTGGCATCTTTATTGTCTTAGAGACTTATCGTTTTTTTAAAAGATTATCCAGTTTTTACTATGGATAAATTATTTATTTTTATCTGTAATAATGTGAGAAAACAATTAAAGGATAAAGCTGCTAATACATACTTTCGAATAATTTCATTTACGCACTTTGGAAAATAAAATAAAATTTTAAAGCACTATTTTCAATATGATGAGGCGAACTTGAAATTGTGAAAATTCATGCTCATTTTGAACCGGAAGAATCAATCTCTTGTGAAATTGAGAAAATTCAAGATAAGATTGAAATGGGGGAAGAAATAATCTCATGTAACAAAGATATAATTCTAAATTCAATGACTGTCCTTATATCTTATTTTTATTTAATCATGCCATTGCTATTAGACAATAAAAATATCTAGTTTTTAAAAAAGTAAAAAAAAAAAAACTTTGCTAAAAATCAACGAATAAGAGAAATTTTAAGAAAAATTTACACATAAATTACAAATTTATGCGGCTGCCTTTTTGTTTTGATTTTTAAAGTAACATTAAAATTTTATCGTTAAGTTGTTCTTTCTTTCTTTTTTTTTTTTTTTTGTGTGTATATGTATGTTCTATTCTGGGCTTCTTTTTTATATTTTTCAGAAATCTGTTTTATTTCTGAATTAAAATGTTTCGTCTCAGAATCCTCCCCATCAACGCTTGCGCCTTGCACATTTGGGGATTGGGGTGAGCTGGTGGAGATTAAATAAATGAATAATTCATTTTCCTTTTTTGGTGAAAACATATTTATTACTTCACGATGTCTTTTGTTCGAAAATTAATTCTCCATAACCTTGTCCTTTGAAAGAAAAAATATTAATCTAAGAAAGTGAATGCTAGAACATAATCTTCGTAATAATAACATTTTTGATTGCCAAGAATTATTCGACATAATAGTGATTATTCCTAAATTCTTTCAACAAACTTCTAAATATCTATACATGAATTCCAAAATACTAATTATGACTATCAATCACTGAAACTGCCGATGCACTAAAAACAGCAAATCAAAGATTGAGAAAATGAAAACAATTCAGCTCGATAACGATCTATTTATTAAAAGCATAATTAATTTTGGAATCGGGAAAAATCCAAATTTTCCATATTCTACCTTATGTCACATTGATCATAACTATTTGCGGTATTGATCCTTCAAATTGATTGACTAATAAACCACTCGCATGTAATAAACGCAATGAATTTATTTTTTTTTGTCAAAGAATTTTAAAAGATATTAAAACTCATACAAATATTCAACTGTGCATTTTTTTCATTTATCATTTTCTTTTAAAGAAAGAAATCAATCCAGCATTCAAATAATTATTTAGAAATATTTTAATATAAAACTATTTAGAATTATTTTAGTTTAAAACACTTAGAATTGGTTTGGGAAAAAAATGACATTTAATATAAAAATTGTATTGTAAATGTGAGACAAATCAAATATCTCAATCAAGTTACCTCAATTTTTTCTAAAATAATTATGATTTTAAATCTTAATACATCTACTTTACATAAGAAATTCAAAAACTTAAACACCAAATTTCTTTTAATAAAACGGAAATCCGATTTTGTGGTATTGTGGTAATCTATATTAAATTACTTTTCTTGTAGTAAGAGCAAGACGGATGTAAAAAACGTCTTGCATTGGAAAAACCAAACGATACATTCCAGATATAACTTCCTCATTAGTTATTAGAAATTATTATTTGCCGCTTTTGAACTAAATTCTGTTACAAGCTAAAAAAAAATGTAGGGGTAAGCAAATAATTAGTTTAGGGTTAACACTACAATCGTAGAAACTGATCATTTAGAATTTTTAGATGTTTTTAACATATTGCCGAAATCAGTACTAGAAGACTGTTAATAGAATACATATGTTTTTGTGGTAAATACCAACATCTATTTTATTATAATATTTTTTAAAATATTAAACTCTTTCTAAGTTCCATATCATCATAAACAACAACAAAAAATACTTCGCTCATGATTTAGATTTAATATGCATCATAATCATATACGACGGTTCTTCTGGAGAACCGAATGTACTCTGTCAATGGATTCTTCAGAATGTACAGAGTCAATGGATTCTTCAAAACATTCTCACAAACAACCCACCCCCATAAAACTGCGAACCTTGGGCAAAGTCACGAATCTCGCTTTGCTCAGATTTTAATTTTCAGTGTCTCATGCATAAAAGTGTATGTAATTGAGTAAAAATAAATATAGTAGCGGAAATCTGTATTTGCGGATTAATTGCATGGGATTGGCGAGTAATAACTATCAAGTATCAATTTTAAGCGTGAATTTATTATTTTCACTGAACCTAGCACTTAATTTTCGACAATTAATCGCTGGTACACAATTAATGTAAAAACACCAAAAATTCGAATATGCATTTTCGATACCTTTTTACTGATCGACGACTACCAAAAATCGATAAGATTTACAATTCTTTTCACAAAATGGCTTACAAATTTCCTTTGAATTATTACGTTTTTGAAGTATCGCTTTTAGATATACAAACGCATAAACCGACAGATGGTCAAACTCTTGACAGATCTGATATGAATGTGCATTTCAAACGGTAAGCTTCTATACAAAATTTTTATTTCGCTCTTTAAGTTTTCAAGTTGTCGTATTTACTTGTAATCGGATAGTAAGAATTTCTCTTAATGAATTTTATTAAAAATTTTAAAATGTTAAATAAAAATTTGAATTATATAATTTCTATAGACTTTACGCTAAATTTAAAAATGTGATAGAAATTTTTAAATTTAGTGTAATTCGTCCAAACATTCGTCAAAATCTCGAATTCGATTTTTTTTATAATTACAATATCAATATTTTCTCTTTATTATACTTCATATGCGAAAAAGTAACAAAATACAATTGGCAATTAATTATTTGGAAAGAACTTGCTATTATTTGCTAAAAGTTATCATTAATTTTAATTGATCTTGCTACAAAGCATATATATATTTTAAAATAGTTTAACATGATATGCTTCATGCTTATAAAGAGATGATTTTTTTAACCAATTTTTCACCCATTTTTTGTTGTTCTAAAATTTTAAAACATTTTATATTATTTTAACTAATTTTACATTATATTAAATTAATTTAAATATTTTTTGATAAAAACCACTATTTTAATATTTCCTTAATTTAATTATTTATTAATCAGTCAACTTAGCGTAATTTGGTTTTTGTACCAGTGGTGCTATCTGGTGAATTTCAAAAAAAAAAATCGCAGGATTTCATGCTATTTATAAATGACGAAATTGTAAAATAAAATTTTAAAAGTAGAAAATAATTAATTTAAAAATGTTTCTTTCCTATTTCATTTATCAAAGGTGTTTTTAAAAACTGCTTTTGTTAAAGATATTCAGCATTTTTTTCTTTATTTATACTATTCCTATTTTTAACAACTATCGATTTATGATTAATTCCAACTCTTTTTAAACTTGTTAAAAGACAATGGTTATTGACAGAAAGATTAAGATAAAAATAAATTTCATTTTATCGATTTCAAAAACAAGAATGGTTGTAAGAAATTAAATTTTAAATCTGAATTTAATAGTTAAAGATATTATATTTCTAATTCAAACTGATTCAGGATTATAAATTCTTTCATGTTCTTAAACGTTTGTTTCACTCTCTCTTTCGTTCGCTAATGTTCTTTTGTTAAATACATTTTTC
Source organism: Argiope aurantia (assembly GCA_026543865.1). Lineage (NCBI taxonomy): Eukaryota > Metazoa > Arthropoda > Arachnida > Araneae > Araneidae > Argiope > Argiope aurantia. The sequence continues at coordinate 58,664 of JAPMOR010017625.1, forward strand.
CTACATTGTATTCTTTCATCTTAATCTAGCCAAAGACCTTTCAGTCATAAATACTTATTTTAAAAAATAGCCTATAAATATTTTGAAAGTGCATTCAACCATTATTTATAAAAAAGCATCCATTAAAAAACTATTTGTAAATGTTTAGAGATCGTATTAACTTCTCAAAGCTTTATATTTTTTCATTTTTATCTGAATTAAAATAAAAGAGCAAATATATACTTCCCTTCAAAATAAGTCAACCACAAAAGACAAATCCATTCATAAAATGAAGTCATTAATTCTTCTTTCAGCTTGAATTAGAAAGGATTCATATATTTTTGAGTCGATTTTATTTTAAAGTGCAAAATAATAATTTTTCGCCAAGCCTACGATTTTTTTAATACTTTCACACTTGTTTATTACTTGACTTAGTGTAGAAACTTATAATAAGAATAAAATTTCAGTTCCTTGAATTCTTCTGGCCTTATTTAACAAAGACCTTTCTGTCATAAATATATAAGTAAAAAAATAATATAAAAATATTTTAAAATCTATTTTATATGAAAATTTACTCATAATTGCGAGACATTCAACAAGTTTTAGTGAAATTCGAAAATAAATCAGAGAACAGAGATTTAATACCATATATTAAAAATTCACCTGTAAATCGAATTGGCCATTTTGCAATTTTAATGAAATCTTTCCACGTAAAAATGAATGTACATATCGTACTCAAAATATAATACTGAGCTTTTACCTTTTAAATGTATTTTATTAAATGTAATTCTTTTAATGAAATTCAATTATATTGATAAAAAATTAATATAAGTCGTAACAATCGAAAAAAGGCGGCTTGTTTTTAAGATATTAATTGAAGAATCTATAAAATGGTTGATTATTTGTATATGACATATAAAAAAATACTAATACAATTTTGTTTAAATTTTTTTAAAGATTTCTTTCTATGTCATGATTTCTCTCAAATAAAAATAAATTGCGAATTATTTTTATGGAGAAGTTTTAAAAACATTAGAAAGTCTCCATATTCATAATTACGGTTGTATCTCATTGTTACGGTTGTTAATAATGAATTTGCAAATTAAATTATCTTTATTTATGATTAAAATATATTTTTTTTGTAAGGAAATAATTTTTATGTCTGATAAATTTATTTCTTATATTAGTTAAGTAAACTTTATATGTGACAATATGTTAACAAAGCAATATATTAAAAATAAAGGAAAATGCTTTGAAAATCCGAGGATATATGAATATTTCTAGTATTTGAACGCTTTCGGATTTAAGCATTTTTTTGAATTTCAGCAGAAAGACTTGATGAACTCCTTGAACTCTGATATTACAGGGATGATTTGGTTTCGATGGCATTTAGGGACCGACCAGAAATAAATGAAAGAGAAAATTGTTTAGGTTTATTTCATTTCAAAGAAAGCTGGTAATTATTTGTAATTTTTATTATTATTCCTTTTTTTTTAAGCACTTTTACGCATTCTCATAAAAATAATATTTATATTCGGAAAAATATAACCACTTTTTAAAATCTCAAATTTTTTACCACGTTTTTTTTTTTTTTTTTTTTTCCTTATAACATCCAAAGATTTCAACTAAATTATATGAAACTTATAAAATATATGACAATATGCAAGGAAAGCATTTTATTAAAATTCAAAGAAATATCTGGAATATTAAAGGAGGTATGAATATTTCTAGTGAATAATTTTAATTTTGCATTTGAGACCCACAATGTAATTCTTGTTTCTTAGTTTTAAAGTTAGACATAAAGGTAGGTAATTCATATAAAAATTCGAACAAAAAAAACAAACATGCGGTGAAGTACTATTAAGATGCAAAAAAATATTGGAATTGTAATAAGCTCAATGTCAGTTGCTTTCTAAAAGAAACTATCTGATGAGGGCTTTGCCATGGATTGACTTCTTTTAATATTCGGATTTTAGAGCTGTTATATTAAACAATAAAAAATATGTTTATAAATTTTTATACTTTTTTTAAAATTCCGTCAGAACTAAATTAGATACCTTAAAGCAATAATCTTTTTTTTAATTATTCATTTTATTTGCAAACAATAAAAATATTATTCGGCTTGATATGCCTATATAAAAAACATGCGAGTGTTTTTATGTTTTGCTTATAATGTAGATATGCAAATGACTACTGCGATATCGGGTCATTTTTTACTTTAATGACAGTTGTTATTCAGTAAAAAAGTCTACCAACATATTTTTGAAATGCTTCAGTTGAAATTACACATTGTTCTTAAAGCACAGTTACTGTTGTAGGACATTGGGTCCATCTTTGATTTATTCCATAAGTCGTTGTTGTTTCTTATGGCACTTGTCACGGACAAGTCTGCTGTTCAAACACAGCCGATTTAAGCCTAAGGGAGAGCGCCTCTTGTTTTTATCGTAGAGCCAAATTGGGCCAATCACTCATTCGCTTGCACAACAACCCCTTTTTACAGGAGGGCACATTCACACATGTCACAGATAGAACAGGAAGAACAACCAAGCCCCAGGACTCGACCCCGGAACGCGCAGATCACGGGGAAGACGCACTACCCCTATGCCATGACGTCGGCGTTCATTAAGTATTTTATGGGAGTAAGATTGGTTTGAGGAGTCATTTCAGTTTCTCAACAACCGTTTCAACAAGCCAGATATGCATAGCTCAGGCCTTGTCAACATGCTGAAACAAACTTTTTCTCCTTAAATTTTGCCAAAATGTAAGCAGCATGGAATTGCTCAAATTATAAGTTACCATCTTTAAAGTTTCTTCCATTAGAAGCTAGATTGCTAAATCTACAATCATTATACTCTTACCGTTAAAACTTACAATCGATCATAATTTCATGCCAGTATTGAAACATCTGCAGAATAAGTAAAACGTAAATAATTTTTTTTTCCATATGCTGTGTATCAAGTTAAATAAAGGCAGAATTCTAATAATATTTCTTCTTATCACTTACAATGTATAATCTTATGTACTTGAAATTAAGTACTTAATTTGCATGCAGGGACATTTAGTATGATTCTAAACTTTATATAATTTGATATATTTATTCGTTGATCGAAATTTAAAAATATGAATTTTTAGAAAATCGCGCTTCATTTTCTTCTCTCAAAGAACAACTGAAAATCATTCTACTGCAATGGCGATATATTTTTTAAATCTTGGTAGTATCCATCTGGAACTTTTATAAAAGTTGTCCTATGTGTCTGACTTCGAAATCAGAAAAGACAAATTATGCCCTTTTTCGCACATGGGAAACAAAAATTATGTTTTACAAATATTCATTTTTTTTTTCAAATATTCAAAACATTTACTTCATGCTTTAAAATAGTGGTACATTGTAAATAAATATTTCACATGCTCAGTAAGTTTCCTATAATTTGATTGAAAACTCTGTATGTTGTAAACAAAAACATCCAGAAAAACTTAAATTTTTATTAAAAAAATCCTTTATATCCTCCTGAAATATGCAAGCTAATTTTACAGAGATACATGTAAGTATTTGAGAAGAAATTGATTTTAGTAATTTCAGGAAATTTATAATAATGATTTATAAATTAAAATCTTTCAAATTAGTGATTTTCCAATCGCAGTAGCTAACTAAATGGCCCGTAATACTGATGAAGGAAATATAACAATAGTTTTTATGTTGCTTTTTCAAGTTCGTAAATCTATTATTTTTGACATTCCAAACTATTAATTAATGGAAAAATTTAAAATCTTTGGGTAAAAATTAAATCATTAAATTCTCTGAACAAGAGTCTGAAAATATGACCTGGAAATGGACGGTAGAGGTAAAAAAAAGTGCAAAAATTCATAAATAAATAATTTTGAAGTATTGAAACAGTTCATTACCAAGAATAAAATTAATAAAAACTATCAGAAAAAAAAATGAAAAAGCATAAATAATATATTTTTGCAATTAATCTCTATATTTTCCATTCAAATTGACTAATTCACATAAGATGAAAAAAGTAATATAAATTGGTTATGATACTTCTACAAATGATAAAATAAAAAAAAATATTAACAGGTCAATCTTTATTTAACAGTGGCCACTTACTTGTAGGTAAAGAAATAAAAATAATCTGAATCATTTCATTCAAATTCTGAACATTTCTTCAAATCCAGGACAGACAGACCGGGAAAATTCAAGACTTCCTAACTAATATAGGAGGTCTCATCAACTTTTTAATTTATATTGCTCTATCTGTAATATTTTAAATCCATCTCAAGCAAAATAAACTACTTTTTTCAACTGTATCTCTTTCAATATAAATCACTGAATGCGTATATATATTCTGAAATATACGCACTCCATCGAACATCAGCTGTTATGTAGTGTGCAAGTGAAATCTAGTCAGATATTCTTGCGTTAATGCGTCATGAAAACTCGGAAATTATTGTGCAGACTAAGGGATAATGTTCGTCATTTAATCATACTTCAAACGTGCAAATCCACCCCAAAATAACATACCATGACTTAAAATCTAGTTTCTTTACCAACTAAAATTGACATTCTAACCAGCTGATATAAATACTGAAGAGAGGTGCATAGTTTGCCGTATACTTAAATTCCATCATTTCAAAGAATTGACTGATATTTTTCTTATTTCTATTAATATCACATTTGGGCAACAAACATGTATTTGGGAAAGGTTAATTTTATAATATTTATTTTACTACTGTTTATACCTATTTATGCTTACATATTTTCAATATCTAGTAGAAAACACAAATAATTAAATTCAAAAACATTTAAATAGGAAAAAGAAAAAATTAACGCTTTAGGATTCTCTGTTTCTATACTGCATTTATAAATATCAGAAAAAGAAGTAACAAATTTCAGTATTTTCTATCATTTGGAATACAAAATGAGGCACGTTCTTTTAATTAATTTTCTAATTTCCATTTTCAAAACCAATATTAATACCATGAAATTATAATGATATCACAACCTTCGAAATTCAATAAAATATCATTCCAAAATAATTCAATCCAAAATTCATATAAATATTTAAATCATGTTAAATAGAAAATTTATTCTAAACTTTTGAAAATAAACTAATCAATTATAAAACATACACTTTAATAAATGATAATTTATCAATTTTTCAGCTTTGATATTTTATAGTTTTAAATAGCTCCTTTTTTTTGTTACAAATTTATTCAACTTTTTTTTTATGTTTCGCAACTATTTTAATATTGATGCAATAATTCATGCATTCTTCTCATCTAACATTACATTAAAAATTATACTCATTTGCTTTCAATTTTATTATTTTTCATATTCTTCTGTTCTGCTCTTGTTATTAGTTTACAATATAAAATTAGAATTCAGCTTATATATTAAAGATTAGGATTAGGAACACTTTCATGAAAGCATTTATCTTACCTATGAAATCAACATGCATACGTTCTTAAGTGTTTCTGTATTCCTGTTGCAAAAACCAAAACCGTAGATTTTAAAAGTTGATTCGTCCTAAGATTGGCATCTCCAGTTTTTTTTTTAAATAATTTTTTACCTACTGTGTGTTCATGCATAGTTCAAAAGAGATTTTAGAAACCACGAATACATACCTCCAATAATTATGAAGAGCATACAATACCAATGAATGCAAGAGATGAAACTTGTACATCTGTTCAAACAGGGTAGATGAAATTTGTACGAGCTTCACGTATTTCCAAATAAAATTAATTAAAAAAATATTGTTAGAGATGTATTTAATTTGCTGGAGTTTGTTCAGAATATCTTGATTTTGAAGGCATAAGAATACGTTGTATAATTCGATATTTAATTTAATTTATTTTAGCGAAATATATCTTTAATTCTTTATCTTATCTTATTTTGTAATAAAATGATTTTGTATTTGTGTTCGAATTATGAAAATGTACTATCGGCTTTTCACATGGTAATACAACAGTACTCATTCTGGTTTCTTTTTATGAAATCATTTCTTAAAAAATGGTGGGATGAAATTGAAATCAGAGTCCCATAATGAATTATTCGTACATAACAATTTTTCACGTGTTTGATAACAGGCCGAACTCAACAAATTTCTATTAATAATAACGATAAATGAGTGTATTTCTGTCTATGGGTGGGTGTAAGTGTTGGTGTTTTACAGACCAATCGTTAAACTAAATCTATCAAATTGAATATATATATGTTTGAGGCTTTAAAATGTTTACCTCGGCGTTTCTTTTTCTTTTTTGGAAATTTTAATTTATTAAAAATTAAGCTAAATTTTGATGATAACTTTTGAAAATATTATTAAATGAAAATAAATTTTACACCATTTCAAAATTTTAAAAAGGTAAATGTCTTTCTAAAGATATCAATTTAATAGTCGTGCAAATTATTCCTGAATTTTGGCAATTAAAAAAAATTTTAACCTAATTTACAACAATATGTTAAATTATTGCCCTGAAAATCAACCCCTTTTTTTGTTGTTTCACTATATATGTGAATACATGATTTTCTACATCTGTTGAAAGCCAAAGCAGAAAGATTCTATTTAATATCTATGCAGTCTACAAGACGAATAAAAAAGTGAATGTGGTTAAATTTAGAAAGTAGATGGACCGCACATTTACTTTCTTTTTAAAAGTGCTATAATATTATGAGAATTCGTCTCCATTTTGAAAGGTTTATACACACAAATAAAAAAATATATATCTAAGATAATTAAAATAGCACGGTTTTGTTTTCCATTAATTTGACAGAATCATGGACCTGGAGCTACATTTAAACGATTGATCTGATATTAAATATAATGAACATTCCCGGCGAACCAGCTGCTCGCTAAAGGCGATTAGTGACGAGTTAGAGGTCGCGAAAATTAGAAGAGAAGCGAGGAGAACAATTACAATTTTAAACATTATGATGTCATTAGGATAGTTTATATACAAAAGGAACAAAATATGCATTATATTAAAGTGACTTTAATTTCTGCCAAAATCTGACGTTTAGAAGATTTTTTTTTAAAAAGAAACATGGATATTAAGTTATCTGTAAGATATTTAATTGAAAGTAATAACAACAAAAATCGCAGCGAATTAGCTGGCCTTCAAGACAGCTATTATTTTATAAAACTCAAATGCCTCCAACAGCGCCATTTAATTGGAATGGAATCGATTACTGCTCATATGATACACTTATAATCTTCTCCTCATCATAAGTTTTAAATTGCATTTTCTGCTTTCGAAGATTTGCCTAAGAGACTGGGTATTGCGTATATGATTTCCAATTGCAATTATTGTCAATGAGGTAAAAAAATCTTTTAATGTCAACAAGCTCTAAAATGTTTATATAAGACACCATCTTATATTTCATGCTTTTTTTTGTTTGTTAAATGTTTTTGTTTCTATTTGTTATTTGTTTATTATACTCTCGAAGTCAATTGTACAAGCTGCTTGTTGTCTCAAGGTCCTGAAAAAAATGCAATAAAACTGACAAATATACAGTAAACTACTATTTTCAAGAGACAACTCTTACGTCTTGAAACGAATTTATTTAATGCCAATAATTTATACCGCCTTTTACTGGATTATTCATTAAATAAAATGTAACTAATTTTGTACTAACTTCGGATTGGTTCTTATGTTTTTATTAAAAGTACTATCATATAAAAATAAATTTTATTATATAAAAAGTTGTTTGATTTCTGAAGAGTGCGAAATCTGCAGATTTATATCGTCTGCTTTATTCTGGTAATGTATACAATATTAATATTCATTAAATTTGTAAATGATTCACAAACACATAGTATTTTGTCAGTCTGAGGATCATCTGCTTTATTCTGGTAATATATACAATATTAATATTTATTAAATTTTGAAATCATTCACAGACACATAGTCTTTCTTTGTCTTACTAATATTTATTTAAAAATTTTACGATAGATATGTAGAATGATAAAATGAAATTCTACGAAGTAATTTAGAATGAAGTAATATAAAAAAAAAATTCTGATCGAACCCCTTTTTTTTTTTGATGGATTCTGAACTTCTTTGGACTGTATTAATATATTTGATTTTCCCTGATCAAAGAACATAATTCTTTTAATAATGTCATAGAACAGAGGAAATTCTCGAAAAAATCCTGAATTAAAAAAAATTAGAGAACAAATATACAGAGATAAAAATAGTGTTACCAAGTGTCAAACAATTTTTTTTTCGATTCTTTCGGTCAATAATTTATAATTATTTTATATTCCACAAGAAATTAATGAATACACTGTATTATTTGAAAAAAAAAGTTCGTAAAATGAAAATTTTGTGTTAAACTGACAATATTAAATAAAAAAATGATGACATATAGCATTATCAAAATAAAAAAATAAGTTTGCTTCAATTTCTGGGAGACATCAACATAATAAGGAAATATATTAGATTCACTTGAAATCGAATTAAGATTATTGTACGATGCTTCTGCCTCACAAGAACTTAGTTTTTCGTTTCTTAAAAAATGATGAAAAGAATCATTAACATCTCTGAAGGAAAAAAGAAAATAAAGTTCAGTTCAATTCAGTTTTGTGTCAAACACTATGAATGATGCCATTAACTTGACATAAATACAAATAACCATAACTGTATTGAGCTACAGATGGATTATTTTTTTCCCCTTTTCTGCATGCGTGCATTTGAGTAGGTATTTAATTCTTTGCTCTTCTTTAACACTTAATCCAAATATGTGTCATTGAATAAAGGGAAGAACTAAATTAATATAAGAAGCAATAACTACAGTTCGTGAATCTAAAAAAAAAAAAAAAAAATATCTTCAAAACAAAATGACTGTAAATATTTTTTAGATTGTTTTTATCTCAATCCAGATAATTTTTAAATACGATATTTAAATTAAAAATACAATAAACATAAAAAATGATGATTATGTGCGTTCCTATAAAAGGTTATCTTGGTGTAATTGACTGCTTAATAGTTGGTTGCTATTTTAGACTTAGTCGGCGTAGCTTGACTTTTTAACTTTGTTGGTGTAATTGGCTGCGATAGGTTGCTATTTAAAACTGAAATCTCAAAAATATGAAATACCAATTGTCACAAAAAAAATCTACAAATGGATTAGAAAAACATCCACCATAAAATATTTTTAATACTGTCTTTATCTATTATTATTTTAATTTTGAAATAAAAGTTCGAACTATTTTTATTAAATCTTCCTAAATAACTAAATATCAGACAAATTGTTAACTGTTAGAATATCTTGCAATTCAAGAAATTTTTTCTTTATTTTATTATTATTATTTTATACCATACCCAATTTTAAAACTTAATTTTAAAGTATTTTATTTTTTTACGTATTTCTTTTAACATTACTGAAAAGCTAAATAATATCAGTTGTCCGTTACTCTTTTTTTTAAAAATGGACAACTCACTGTACTAAAAAAAAAAAAAATAATTAAAAAATCCAGAAATTTTGATAAAAATAGTTAAATTATAAAAGAAATTTCGAGAAAATTACCTTATATGCAACTTGATTCTTAAGTTGGATTTGATATATAATATTTTGAGAATCGATTTACGGTAATAAAAATAAATTAAATAAAAACAATTTTTATTTAATATTTTCTATACAGATACGTATATAAGTCGAATATTATTCTTAAAAAAACTCTATTCTATGATATGCAATTTTTTACTTAAAATAATATATCCTGAAGATAAGCATTAGAAAATGATTATTATTCTTTGAAATAAAACAAGTTCCTTTATATTATTGAAGCTTTTATGTTCTATTATGAATTCTATCGTTTTAACAATGCTGTAATGGAATGCCATCAGCGAAATTTCAAGTTACATGATGCATTTTCTTAGTAAACATCTCACCTATTTATGAAAAAAAAAAAAAAAAAACCATCAACTCCTTTCCATTTAAAATCAAACAATTCCAACCAGGATATACCACACAACAAACACCATCTTCCAGTCAGATTCTTCGACTGTAACAAAAACCAGTTTATTTGTTGACAAACTTCCGAAACAAAAGCGGGGATTTCTGCGAGGTCCGCAAATGAAACGGAAACGGTCGTGATGTAATTGCTCGGTTGGGAGTGACGTCACTGGCATTGTTTTCTCGCCGACGCACGGGCGGCAGTGAACCCAGTATCGAAGTCAATGACCTGAAGATGCTGGCTTCCCAATCGAGAGCGAAACTATGCGACCCCGCTCATGACGAATAACCAAGGAAAACCGTATGACCTTCACCGAAGGTCGATTCACCGCCGACTTACCTACCTTCTTTAATTTCTTTGCACCACCCCACTTAGTTTAGTTCCAAAGGTGAACAGGTAGGCGTCATTTTCAATTGCAGACGCGTACTTTTAATTTATTTTCCATTTTTTATGGGAATTTCTAAGTGAATTGGCACTGGTGAAACATTCTGGAGTTGCTACTGAACTCTAACAGCTGGGAAATTAATTTTGAAAAGCAGGGAAGAAAGGGGCGGGAATTTAAAGCAGATCAAACACTCAAGTACGGAATATAAACCATAATAATGTTTCCAACTTGATTCGTCTATTTATATGCATATATTATTTTCAAAAAATGTTCTCTTAACTGTAGCAACGATAATAACACACACAAAATGTATTTAATATTATCGAATGTAACTAGACTTTAGCCGTATTTGAAACAACTACAAATATGTATGTAAAATATACAAGAAAATATTTTGAAATTGTTATTAAAGATTAAAAAGATTGAATCAAATTAAAATTCATATCAACGGAAGAGTATTTTTTTTTCTTTCTCCCCCCCCCCTTTGAAATTTACAGAGGTGTAAGACTGATTTTCATGTGATAACATGCTCGGAGTTTATTTTAAAAAAGCGTTAAAATTTAGATTAACTTTTAATATAAGCGTAATTAAAATTCTGCAAATAATCAAAAACTATTTTATTACGTATAAATATCCCATATTTAACAGCCATACATAAAACAGTTTGCTTTGTCGACCGTTTTGAAAATTTTTTGTATCATACATGTTACATTATGTATTGCATGTTGTATCATACATGACGCAGCATGTATGATGCAACAAACAATTAGCAGATAGTAACCAGCCTATACATCTTCATCTTTCAAAGAATATTCGTACCAAATTTGGTACTCTCGGCTAACTTTCTGTTTTTATATTTTACCATTTGCTTGGCGCATTTACCATTTGCTTACCAAATATGGCCCTTGCACCAATAAACATTACAAAACCAAATCAATCAAATCAAATCAGGCTAACTTTCAGTAGCTGAGACTGTATTCAGTGTTTTTGTTGAGATAAAAGAGATTCACATTTTTTAAAAAATTATTATCACAAATACGGATTAAACAAAATTTTCACAAGTGATTTTAATCGTACATTTACTTAGATTAACATTCTACTTCGATGCTATAAAAGGGCTTTTTCGAAGAATTCCGCCAATTATGGCCCGTTGATAATAGGAACAAACTCCCTTCTTGGATCTTCTCTTTCAAAGCTGGAAGAATTTTACTTCCATTTGAATTAAGTGTTATCACACCCATGCATACAACGAACGTATGGGGGAGAAGGTGATGTCTTTTGTCTCAAATTCCGAGACTTTGCTACTAGGCAAGTACAGCTCTTGGAAATCTTACTCGGTCCTGGACAACAAAAGATTGCGAGTTCGGATCAGTTTCCATTTAGATTTAGACAAGAGATAATATAATTAAATATAATTATTACTCAATAATCTCCAATTTAAATTACTATTAGAATAAGATTAAATGTGCTAATCTATATTAATAATTAAGATGAATAACTGTATTTTGGCGCTCTACAGGCCAGGCTGTTTAACCTACACCTACGAATTATGTACATGTATACTTTGAAGGTTGAAAATGTGCACTCCCGGGCAATTTTTTTGAAAATTTAATTAGAATATTAATCAATTGAAAATTAATCAGAATGTTGGCTTTTTTATACGATAATAGATCACATAATAGGTCACAAATAGATCACTTTTCTTGGCTTCGAAATAATTCTGGAAAAAAAAACTGTTTCAATTTCAATGTTAAAATGGTGAAATTTGTTGAAGAACCTGCTGTTTATACAAACATGACCGAATCAGAAAATAATGACTGAAATAATAATAACAAATACGATAAAAAAAAGTATAAATGATCCTGGTTTATGGCCAAGTATTATAACTAATAAATTTAGATTGTTTTGTGTTAAAGCATACCTGTACAACACAAGGGATTTTTTTTGCTAAAAATGTTGAAGGTAGATCATTTTCCACTATGTACTACTTTAAAAAACGGCCAAATAATGAAACCCAACTTCGCAGATTGTTAATTTATTCAAAAACGCAAGACTCCATGTTTTGTTTTTGTTGTATACTGTTTTCCAAAAGAAGAGATGACAAACTACACTATTTATACGTGGCTATAATCACTAGAGAAAGCTGTCAACTGTAATCCGAGATCAAGAACGTTCTAGTCGTAAATTTAATTCGCTTCTTGCTTGGTAAAAATTACTAAAGCGATTAAATTTACTTTCAACTATTGGTAAAACAAATCAAATTAAATTATTCTATTTTTCTAATCTTCCACTTCGAGGAAATCGCGAAATAAAAGGATTACCTAATAATGGAAATTTATTTTATGTTTGATCGAATTATTAAGTAAATACGACCTTGTGCTAACGGATCATATAAACAAAATAATAAATTCGAAAAATAGAATTGTGCATCATTTAGCACATATTTCAAAGAACAAATAATCTCTGCAGTAGGAAATAAAGTCCTTAACAAAATTAAACATGATATAAAAGCAGTCCTGTACTATAGTATTGAAAGAGATTGTATTCCTGATATTTCCCATGAGGAACAAACTTCAATCATTATTAGGTATGTAAAATTTGAAGAGAAAAGGTTAACTATAAACGAATCGTTTATAGGGTTATTGAAGTAACTGATGTGATTGGGGAAGGACTAACAAAAAACTTTATTGAAAAGATGTACTGGGCTTGATTTAGTCATTATGAATTGTAGAGGACAAGCATATGACAAGGCAGTAACATGAAAAAGAAATATAAAGGAGTGCAATTTAGAATACTTTCTCTAATTCCGCATGAAATTTATGCTTCTTGCCTATCACATTCTTTAATTTATTAATTTGTGATGCCATTAACAGCAGAATACATAGTAAAAAAACTTTGGGGGATATTACAACGTTTATATTGCTTATTTTCTGCAATGGGAAAAAAATGGGAAATTCTACAAAGCATTTAAACATTACTCTTAAACCATTATGTGACACTCGTTGGGAAGCCAAAATAGATTAGGTGAAAGCAGTGTATACACAGTTTCAAGGAACTTGTAACGCCCTAGAAGAATTTATTGATGTTTAAATGATGTAAACAACGATAATACAGTGGTATCCGAAGCTAAAAGTTTATTAGGTTCAGGAAATGCCATTTATTTTATGTTTAATAGTATTGTTTGCAATATTTTCTGCAATTAATACTATCAATAAACTATTTCAAGCAGAAAGAATTGTTCTTGACTTGGTTTTCAATTTAAACAATAAAATTAAAACTGAAATCCAAAATTTAAGAACAAACTTTTACACATTTTTCGACAAAGCAAAAGTGTTATCACATCATTTGAACACTTTCCTGAAAAACGAATTCGAAAAAAAAAAACATT
>JAPMOR010017625.1:73193-91457 GCA_026543865.1 Argiope aurantia
AAACGGTAGAAGAATTTAGATGTTATTTTTTTAACACTGTAATTGATAGTGTTATTGTACAAATAGAAGATGGGTTTAAAAGTATACCAAATAGTATTTCTGATGTCAAATTAATCACTTATATAAAAATATAAATTAGAGGAATGTTCCAAAAACTTTGCAAAGTTTTATAACACAGATGTAGATGAAAACCTAATCCAAGAAATTTGTTTGTTACGGGATTTGATTGCAAATGAAAGAGATGTAAATAACGCACAAGACATATTGCAATGCATACTAAATAATAATTATAATGAGTTATTTCTAAATGTAATAACTATGTTAAACTTTTCTTTACGTTGCCAGTTACTACAGCAAGTGCTGAGCGCTCTTTTAGCAAATTAATAAAAAATTATCTTAGGTATTATTATATAAAATTATCTTCTCATGTGTTCAGAAAGCTTAAATAATGCACCTGTTGTATTAAGCATCGAAAAAGAAATTGCAAAAAATTGTAATTTTTCTGAAAAAATTTATGTATTAGCAAAAAAAAAAAAAAAAAAAACCCGCATCAAATAAATATGCATTTATAATATATGTTCACATTTTTTTTTTCTTTACAAAAAAATTAGGGCCCCAAATGACTTCTTGCACCCAGGCCCCTTTGAAGAGAAGAACTGAAGGATCTGACCACAAGGCCTTTAATTTACTTTGTCATAACAGGCTATAAATATATGGCGACGAATTATCTTATGAATTTGTAAGTTTTTGTCACTATAATTTTTCAAATTATCATTATAAGATTATCAATGCTACTGATCTTCCGTATGTGTGTGTTCTATAACAATTCTTTGTCAAATATATATTTTAAATTCTTTTTTATACTTTAGGATAAAATATATAGAATTCTTATATATATCTAAAAAACATCGCAATTGTTGCTATCATAAATACACGTTCTGCTTGTTCTGAGTTTGATGCTTATAATGAAATTTTAGGGCAGTAAAACATAAACACAAAAATTAGATGTGTAGTTTTGTCAAACTAAATAAAAAGTTTTATATTTGTTTCATATTTGAGTAGCCTCTTAGCGGATGCAGTTCCAAAGAACACCACATGGAGGTGGGCTACTTTCGTTCCCCGCCCACCCTCCCTCCATCGCTGCATCCGAAGACAGTTCTGATCTGAAAACTGCATCGGGGTCGACAACAGTTTTGATGTTAAACTGCGTCCTTCTGTGACCGGTATCTCACTGGAATATCCAGGGCTAAACAGAACTGGTAGATCGCAAATGATTCTACAACAGGCCCTCCGATAGGAACCATCCGTGCAGACAAACCCAGAGCAGAACACAGCTTGTAGACCGTACAGGATTCTACAACAGGGATATCAGACTTCTGGATTGCAGATGGGGCCAGTTTCGCTGGAAGTTCTAAAGCCTGGCAAATCCTAAATACCGTGTAGGAGCGAACCACTGGGACGGATTCTACTCTAGTCGCAGGTGTTTCAGATGGTGTATCAACATCTTGATCCAAATCGAGATCGAAAAACAAGGGAAGTGAGGGAACATGTAATATTTCAACAGTTCCCAGAACGTCCATAGGACGATCAAAAAGAGAAATGATTCTTAGCAGAGCAGCAGAAGGTGGATTCATTATTGCATTTATTATATTGTTTGTATTTTGTGCGTTTGTTTAACATTAAACAGTAATATTTCTGCTAACAACAATTATAAGAGTGATTGTTGAAACCTTCTCCATCCAATAACAACTGAAATATAACCAATGATTATTACTAAGTTAACAGTGGAATAAATCTAATAATCAAGCATAGAATACTAGAAGGAGGCAAAGAAGGATTTAATATTTAATTCAATTATGTGGGTTTTAATTGTGGTATTTTTTCGAATATTAACTAGATTTTTCATGAGGGATTTATAACGAATACTATTGATCGGGATTGAAATTGATTAAAATTTGTAAAAAATTTGTTGAATAAAATTTGAAAACAAATTTCTTTTTCCCTTAATATGATAAGAAATAAGTTTCTGCCCTGTGCTGTATTTGAGGTAAATTGCCATCTTATATTAGTGCAGTAATTAGTTAAATGAAGGAAGTGGACGGTAAAAGAAAAGTGAAAGAAAAAGAGAAGAAACGGGCAAAAAATATGCTGAAAGATAAAATTCCCGCGAAACTAATGCAGAAAAAAACATCAATTCAAGAAGCACCAATTTTCAAAATCCCTTACATGAGCGTTTAGTGCTTAGTAGAATAATGAAAACCGAATATGCATTTTGGACGCTCATTTATCAACAAAATGAAACTCAAAATTTCATACCAAACTATTTTAATGATAAGATCAATTATCAGATTAAGTCGTTGTTACTACGTTTACACTCTTATGAACGAGCAGATTAATGGACGGTCAATCTAAATTTGAAATACTTTAGATATAAAATCGCCGGCATCCTGGCCTAGGGGTAGTGCGTCTTCCCCGAGATCTGGGCGTACCGGGTTCGAGTTCTGGTTCGAGCATGGTTGTTCTTCCCCTAGTGTTCTGCTTGTGAAATATGTGAAAGAGCCTCCACTCCTGTAGAAAGTTGGTTGTGCAAGCGAGTGTGTGAGTGCCATCTTCGTATGAGCTGGAAGTCAGACTTCTGGCATCGAGTGCTCAGGGGTCTTCACCCACAGAAGCCTCTTTCGGTTGTAACGCGGACACGACATCGTCCGATGTTATATCTATGCATCATATATTACTCATTTAGCATTCTCCGTTTTGTTCCTATCGTGTTAAAATACTTTCGGACCACTGAATTGAAAATTTCCTCTGAATGCACTTTGTTCAAAAATTGATAAAAATTTAAAAATCTGAAGTAGAAACTATATACAAAATTTCATCCATCAAGCTGAAAACGCTTTTGAATAATTGTGTTCACTCATAGGCGTTATTTTATTTAAAATAATAAGATTCTCAGATTCTGGGAGATCTAAAAAGTGCTGGTTCGTCAAAATATGGATTTCTTATTTTTTAAAAAAACTATTATAAGTGCAAACTATAAAACTATACTTAAACTATAATGTATAAATTATATTTTTTAACTATTATAAGTCCTGGCTATTCACACCGTCAACCCATTCTTATTTGATTGACTGTTGACGAGTTCAGATAGTTGGCACGATTTTGTCATGTTTTGCATGTAATTAGACATTAATCTTAAGTCTTACCGAAACTTTAATTACTGTGTCTTACTATAAAAAGTATCCAGAAACTGAATTTAAACTTGAAGTGGCACAAATAATGCTCAAAACCTGGAAAGTGAAATGCAATCATTCATTTTGCTAAAATTTAATAATATAGAATGTATTAAATATAATTAGTATTTTGTAGCTTTTTTCATTTTCTGCTAATTTCATCTTTAATCAGAAATCTGTTTTATACATGAAAATATTTTCAAAAATGATGATGTAAATAATTTATATTCCTTCTTCCTACATTTATCGTTTAAACTTTATACGTGATTTCAGTCTTAAAACCTTAGAAACCACTGAATTAGAGAAATGTTCCAAAAGCTTTGTAAAGTTTTATAACGCAGATGTAGATGAAAACCTAATCCAAGAAATTTGTTTGTTACGAGATTTGATTTTGAGTGAAAGAGATGTAAATAACGCACAACACATATTGCAATACATACTAAATAATAATTATAATGAGTTATTTCTAAACGTATTAACCGTGTTTAAACTTTTCATTACGTTGCCAGTTATTAAAGCAAGTGCTGAGCGCTCTTTCAGCAAATTAAAATTAATAAAAAATTATCTTCGGTCAAGTATGTGTTCAGAACGCTTAAATGCACTTGCTGTATTAAGCAAGCATCGAAAAAGAAACTGCAAAAATTGTAATTTTTCTGTAGTAATTTATGTATTAGCAAAAAAAAAAAAAAAAAAAAAAACCCGCATTAAATAAATATGCATTCATAATATATGTTCAGATTTTTTTTTTTTTTTGCTTTACAAAAAAATTAGGGCCCAAAATGACTTTTTGCACCCAGGCCCCTTTGAAGAGAAGACATAAAAAAAAATGAAGTTAAATTATCTTGGAATTTAAAGACAGATAAACCTTATTATTTAGATAAACCTTATATTTATCTTAGTACTACCCATTTTTTTGTCCATGATGTCAATGGATTGATCTTCATTAGAAAGGTTCAAGTACCCTATAAAGAAAATAAAAATAAGGGACAGTTAAAATAACACTATTTTAATGTCTGATAATTTGGCGGAATCATGGACATGAAGTTACATTTATACGATTTAAAGAAAATTATCTGAATGCCCAGCAAACCATCTGAGAATATTGGATCCTCCAGTTGTTTATAAAAGCGAATAGTTTTAAATAAATAAACTAAAATTTGCTGTTACAAAAATTTGGATATTACTGTCATAAAAATGGGCGATTTTAGACCATTCCTTCGACCATATCAAAGAAGAAACGCCAATCAGCGCCAGATTTTCCCCAAAGTTAATTAGTCAAAGATTAAGAAAATGCCGACTTTTTTTTCTAAAACTATGATATTTTAAATTTCATAATTTGGTCAGAGCTTATCGGAGGAAATTGAGACTTTTTTTTTAAATCTAAAAGATGGAATATCAAAAATATTTCGCAAACTTTAATTGCTTTGGAAGAAAGAACTGTAAAAAATGTAGACTTCATAATTTTTTGAAGTATATTTATTGATCTAAACAAAATAAAATTTTATTATTTGCGTCATTTAAATCCTTTTGAAAGTAAAACTAAAAATTGAATTTTATGACGAATAGAGAAATTTTTATGGAATAATTCTTTAAGATATTGCATACATATGAAAATTATTCTCTATTGCATATAAGACTTTACTGTCAAACAATTCTGCTTTCTGTACTCATGTAAAAAAAAAAAAAAAAAAAAAAACCATGATTTTAGCAAAAAAATAAAAAAAAAAGTTTTTGTATTAATTGAAGTTTAATTACTTCCACTTTAATTAAAAATTAGATTTTTACAGGAGCTGACGAAAAAATGAGAAATGCACATAATATACTTATATACTTTATAGAACGGCTTAAATTTCCTATAATAGTATGAGATACGACTATCAAAATTTGAAGTTTAAAAATATTTTGCTGAAGAAGCTATTAAGAGACTAAGTTACATAAAACATTCAATTGAACATTTTAGCGAGAATTAATCCCGACGAACTAGCTAGTCGCCAAAGGCGGTTTGTCTATAATATAAATAAAAAAATTTATGCGCTTATTTGTCGCAAAAATTCTTTGAAGCGCTTAACAAGCACATTAGAAATACATACATGCCATTCTGAAAGAAATTTTTTCTCAAATGTGATATTTTTGAAATTCATCAAGATAATTCCTTTAAAAAAAAATAAGTCTAAACTTTAGTGACTTAATTTTCACCAACTACTTCTGCAATAATTATCTTAAAAAATGAAGTAAAGAATAACCTATGTAATAGCTATACAATTTATGGTTTTAATTTTAAAGAGCAGTGTGCAACAATGCCTTCTACTGTTGTATTGAATTTCAAGCTACTCTTAGTATTATATCAAATCCTTTACTTACGAGTTTTTGCTACTGTTAAAATTAAATACAAATATTGCATCGATTGGATATATTGAACTCCGAGTACTTCTAACGCATAATTTTACTTCTGCTTTTATTTTATAACATGCACCCCTTTTAGTATAGTTCATGCACACGCAACCATCCAATTATTCCAGTTTAATTAACATGTGGTGTTTCGAAATCTTTAAATGATTTTAATTAGTGTGAAAGATCATTCAAGATTACCGAGCTAAGATGCTGGCCGAAGGCCCAAAGAGCGAACGAAAAATCAAGGAAAGAGGCTTAGAAAAATATTTCTTTCACTTAGTTTTAAATGCTCTAAATATTTAAATTTGAAAATATTTTATCTGAGCAATGCTAGGTGTATCGGCTAATAGGACATAATCAAGCAGAGTCCAGGGTTGTACACTTTTATTGTGCATGAACCAGTTCAGAGAAAAACGCTAGTTACATACAATTGTAATCAAAATGAAAAAAGAATAAATCAGAGTAAAAAATATTTCAAAAATTAATTAATGTATGAAAAAAATAATTAAACTGATCTTAAAATCCTGTAAGATAATGACTGAAATTAAATTATTCAGTTACAATTTTTATCTAAATTTAAGATAAATATGTATATTCTAGACATATTAACTGATGAAAATAATTGAATCGGCTGTATATAAAAAGTTTGGGTGATTTTCGAGGAGGATATCCTTTTATTGTGAAATATAGATGTTAATAACTTCAAATATTGAATGAGAAGAAGAATTGGTTAGTGATTAGATTATTTGTGTACAGAGTTAATAAAAAGATTTCTTGATAAATTCTTGACATGTTCTTCAACTGATTCACCCTTGACATGTGAGTGGATAGAAGTTTTAAATAAACTAAAAAGAGTTATTTATTATTTGTAATACTCTATTATGAGAAATTGTTGAAGCAGCCAGTTTCCAAATTTGAGTTTTTAAGGTGGGTTTGGCAAGGGGAATGCACAGTTTGGAAAATTGAATTCAAGATGAGATTCAGAATAATGACAATAAATCTACTTTAGAGTGTGGATTCATTAAAATATTAAAGTGCAATAGCCGGCCAATTAAAAAAAAACAGCCTTCAAATTTTTGCCATAGCTTATACACTAATAAATTTTCTCGTCTTTTAATGTCCGAACTGCGCAGTCGTTAAGGCATTCGCAGAAGCTGAGAGGCCAAGGCTCATTTTTGGTTGTGCTTTCTTAAAAATTCTTTTGAAATTATTTAAAGTTTAATTAACTACATACAAATACTGTAATTTTTTCCGTTACTCACTTTTAGTTAAAAATAAATGTTTATTCTCCTAAAACTTGAATTATAATTTAATTTTTAAAAAGAAAAATAATAATAAATATAGATGCGTTTTTAAAAAAATCTAAATTATTTAAATAAATGAACTATTTAAAAATGGTTTTAATTAATATGTTATGCATTATTCGCATGATTTCATTTTCACTCCTCTATTCGCATAGATATTTAACTTCAGAATATCTTAACTATCTATATTATGTTTAATTTATTAAAAGACGATATAATACACTTCAGTTACAGCAAATGCAAAGAAAAACTGACACGTTTGCTCTGAATATCTGAAAAAAAAAATAGTTGTAGAATTGAAGAAGAGTTTTAAAATATAATTAAATATTCTTATCTCTTAAAATTTTTCTTGTTACATAATACCACTAATCCTTCTAATAAGAGTTCTTCATTTGGATTCTTATTCTTTTTTTTATGTTCTTATCTAGACTCAGAAACAAATATTTGTATTCGTTAAATAAACTTCATTTCTCTAGTTATTGCTTGTGTTTGAACGGTCATTAAAATTTTGCCCCATCTGCCTACATATTCAGTAACTTAACATCTGCTTTCTACTATTTTCTTTTGATTGTTAATAGCGGGAACATTTGTTTACGTATTTAATAAATTACCAGCTGCTCTCTTTAATTTTTGACATGAAAACGATTTCGTAAAGTTAAAATAAGCAATTTATCATTATTAAAAATAAAAAATACAGCATTTTTAATGATTTTAATATGATAATAGTAATTTTCGTTATTTATCAACCAACATTAAATCTATATTACTAGTTATTTTATCGTTTGAAATTAAAATCATAATTATATTTCAAGCATAAAATAAACGAGCTTTTATTTTTGCATAAACAAAATGATGTGTGAACTAGAAAATAAAAAAGTAAAATGGCTTCTTCTAACACGTACTTTCGACTGTTTACTTTCTAATGCATTTTATAAATGTAAGTGAGCCAAGATGATTTCTCATGCTTTTTATTACCGAAAACATCTGTGCGCGGGATTATCCCTTTTTCTCCTACAAAATTCAATACCAAACTCAATTTTTTTACCAGTACCCTCTTTTTTGGTGAGGTTTTTGTTTGAAGATAGCATTTGAAAACTCCAACATTTCCTCCTTGCTTTTGCAGTAATCCAAAGGGAAAGCTTAACAATTCAGGAGTCAACTAATAAAACATTTTTAGAATAAAAAAAACAATTGACAATGATTTTGGAACTAGAATTAAAAGCAGCAGTACTTTGTATTTGTTATCCGAATTTTTTTAAATCTATCATGAATCTTTGATAACGCTTCTACTAGAATAATGATTCTAATATCTCACTTAAAGTTAATATTTTTGTGGAGCAATTTGCAAGAATAACTTAGATATCCGATACTATTTGAAATTTTTTTTTCAAGAATATATATTATTTGCAATAAAAAATTATAAAATATATTAAAGATAAAAAAAATTAGAAAATAATAAGAAGTTAAAAATCTTTAACCAACGCGCTCTTTTTAATAAATTAAGAGTAACTTTTTATTTCTTAGAAATAATGATACTAAAATAAAATCTTAAAAACTCGAAGTACTGTAAACGATATTATAAAGATATTAAGCTTCAATGTATGTTTATAAGCATCAATGCAAAGATTATTTCTATCAACTCATTTATGAATTTGTTTTAAACGTCGATATTTCTGATAAAAATTAATTTTTACATTTAAATAAATTATGTTTTTTTAAAATTTTTATTATTATGATCACATTTTATTAGTATTATTAACATGCTTCTAGAAGGTTTTATACTTTCCCTGTCTGATAGGATCATAAATAGGTAAAAAATATTATTCACTGGGATTTTTTACATATTCGAAATCTAGTAAATTATTCTATTTGAAATTGTAGTAGAATAATTTTCAAAACTGTTTATCTTAAAGTCTCAAAGAGCACGTCGACTTTCAATTGCGGTATAAACTTAACATTTTTATGCTAAAATATCTCCAATGGGTTGAATCATCCTTCTGGAATTAGGAAAATCGGGGTGATAATGGGAGAATTCTTGTATACGAAACTTCTATCCATATGATATTAATCGGATATAATTATATTAATTCGTTGTGTTTACTCAATAAAGTACTTGGGCAATGCCTTACATGTGGTTCCATTTCACCAAACATTACAAGCACGGAAACAGGAAGATATATATATTTTTTTCATATGAATACACTGTCTTTCGTTAGAGTTCCAGTCCGCTATTTCCCGATATTAATGTAGGTAGCTTTCACGTTTCTTGAAAGACATGCAACAAGGATAACAAATACAAGGACATAATTTATTTTTTTCCAAGCCCAGTCATTATCAGTGGTTCAATGGTCCAGGACATGGCATTATGTTTTCTCCCCTTCGTGATATTTAATTTCAAAAAATGATATAAACGCACTAAAATTTTGCTCCGAAGGCGTCCCATAAGACTAGCGCCTGAGATCTTAATATAACTCTCATGCTTCCGGGGTACTATGCCATTGTTGGGATAAGTGTCAAGTATGTATCTGGAAAGGAGGCCATTGTTCAAGAAAGGATTCGTAGCTGTCGAGATATGAGCCCAGAACTTATAACAGACTGAATTTGTTCCATCAATACAAACGGTTTGTTTGTAATGTACAAACAAACAAACAAACAATACAACAACAAATACTGTACAAACAGACAATACAACAATAATAACGGTTTGTCAATAACGATAGGTTTCCATTATGAATGTGTTGTACATTTTACCTTTCAATGCATATTCTACATATTGTGAATAATCATATCTTCTGCATTTTTTTTCATTAATTTTGTGTACAGCAATAATTATACAATAAATTTATGCGTTTTAAACAAAAGATACAATAAATATATTTTAACTACTTATTTTTAATAACACATTTAAACCCGAAATCAGGTTTTTTTTTTACACTTTCTTGTTTATAAAGTATACAGAGAAAAGTATTTTAATCGTCAAAAAAATTGGAAATCCTTATTTTAACAATTTACCACGTTTCAGGCCACCTTGAATCCGAAAAACATATTTTTGGAATTACATCTGTCTGCTTGTTCGTGAACACGATAACTCAAAAACGTGAGCTAGACGGATGCTTACATTTAGTATATGGTTTCTACACCATATTTGTAGATTTATATCAAATTGTGAATGAAATATACCTAAAAGAAGTTTGGCTGTACGAATATAAACTAACAAAATAACTACAAAAGGAAGAGAATTATATGAATATAATTTGGTACACAGATGTAACATCGAAAATATAAGCGCCTGTCAAATTTGTAATCAAATCTGCCAAGAGAGCGGTCATTTGTAGGTCTGTGCTTTCACAGTCATGTAAACGCGATAACCCAAAAACACAATGGAATTTAAGAAATTCGGTTCTTGATTTCGGATGGCACTTGTAGTTCTGTGCAAATTTTGGTTTTAATCGGTCAAAGAAAAGGCATTCAAAATATATATTTAGTTTTCTGGTATTTTTGTGACCAAAAGCTTTGCAGTTTTTGTACCATATACGCTTTGAGATTCATTCCTTTCTCTGGCCATTAAGTTATAGAATCCAACAGAGATCATCTGCAGTAACAAACTGATTAATTTGTCAAGATTATAAACAATGCTGATGATAAATGCTCAGTCCAGAATCAAATGCCATGTCCCTGAAACTGGAACGAAACTAGAGATAATGAACAGATTAAATATATTGGATTACAGTGTCAGCCATCTAACACAAATTACAGGTGCTTAAAAACGATGAATAACAGTTATATTATATATATATATAAGCATTATTTTATGTAAAGCAGAATGCAGTTTCGAAGACAGTGAAGAGATTTCCGAATTCGTGACGCCATTTTATTTCATTTTGGAGAAGCAGGCATTAAACACAAGCGACGAGCATACACACAACGACACAGAAAGAAATGAGGGAAAAGCTCTTGAACATTTTATCCCTGCTCTTATATAACCTGAGATATTGATAGGGAAAATATTTCTCTATAGTATTTATATACAATGAGATTTCGATAGATTTTCGCTGCACGCGCCGACAAGGCAAGGGAAACACAGGATTTTTTTTTAAAAAAATTGTCACAATATTTTGTCTCTTCAATCGGAGTGTGAGAAAGTTAGGCTTTTAGCCGATTCAGTAATTTTACAAAGCTTTTCTTGAATTAAGTACAGAAAGTAAAATTAGATCACGAAATAAGAGAATATTTTAGAATGAAATTACTATGGGCTAAATTAAGATAAAACCTTGGAAATTAATTAAATTGAAATTACAGTTTAAAATATTATTACATACATATATTTAAATCGTAGACATCATCATATATTCAATTACGAAATAAAGTTGGTTAAAGCAGAACTCTCAATGTCTCATGATATCTTTTAACTCGAACATGATATCTTTAACCCATCTCTGCCTTCATCTGATTTACACACAGTGCCCTGAATGTATACCAAATTTGCATAAAGCAGCATATTAGCCCCATTGCGACCAGATGATTCACTGGGAATATCAGTTATATTTGATTTCAAAAAATTCCTTAGATATAACTTAATGATTCCATCAAATTGTCAGACAATAAAGCCCTGTTAGTTTAATTGTTTTAATCAGGTTCTGTTTTTTTGTGAGTGTCCATATGAATCTTTCTAATGAAGACAGCTCTATTACATCAATGTGCTATAACAAAATATAAATATCATGCTCATCTATCTTTTAAATTTTGCGGTATTATAATTTAACTTTTTTTTGGTCTTGTAAAGTACACAAATATTAAATAGAATCCTTATTACCTTAAATAATGGAAGAAAATCACACGTTTACATATTTGATGAAACAATGAAAGCGTTTGAATTTTACGGCAACATTAAAATCTATGGCTGCAAATTAAGGGAGAAAAAAAAAAAAAAAAAAAATGCTTTTAACAAAATGCCAAACTTTAGAAAAATCCACTTGACTATCAAATTGGTATCACTAAAAAAAGACATCTTATTAAAAAAAAAAAATGGTGCAAAATTTATTTTTATGCAATTATTTTTTCAGAAGTTATTGCAGAAAAATACAACAATTTCACTTAATTTTTAATCAATTAAAATTTTGAAATGTTGCTCCAAGGTCCACATAAAATATAAGTAATTCTACAAAACAATGTCTCCCAATTTTATTTTTGTCAAACGTTATTTTGTTAATAGGCATAGTGATATGCTTCAATCCACTAAAAATTGAATCAAATAATTTAATAATAATGAATGTGAAATATAATTTGTACACGGAAAATCTTTTTCTTTGTACATGCGTCAAGGATATATGAAGAAATTTAACAAAGGTGGTAATAATAATAATAATAATGTGCTTATTTGGATAATTTAGAAAATTATCAGCATTAAGCTAATTAATTATGATGTAAAAAGGAAATATTATAAGTGAATAATTATGCCATTATTTCTTCAGAAATGAAAAAGAAGAAAATTATTTGGATTGAAATGCATTAATGATTAATTATAAATCAATTTTCAAGGAAATAAATAATACAGAAACCAAATAAATGTTATTAATCAAAAAGTAAAAAAAAATAATAATAATAAATTTGTATTAATAAAAAGTTTATTGCAAATATGCAAAAATAAATACAATTATGGGCATATATGGAAATCAAAACAATTATAGAATATTTTACATCATATTTACAAGAATAAACTAATAATATTAATCTTCTTTGGCAATAACTCGTTTTAACAATTCCACTCCTGGAAGATTTGTTTCTTCTACATAACTTGAGGTAAGAGACTGTAAAAGGAGAAAGAAATTAATATTTTAAAACTTAATTAAATCTTCTTTATAAATTATAAAACACAATATTATATATAATGTATCTTATAATTCACAAGGAAGATGATTTATTTAATTAATTATAAATAAAACATGAAATACTATTATTGGTAAAATTTAAACATAGTCCATTTCTTTTCATAAAAGAAGAGGTGAAAAGGAGAATATTGGCCTAAGTTTAATTACTAATAATTTAAAAAAAATGCTTTACAAATTTTTCAATTGCCTGAAAATATAAACAATGTTTTATAAGTTATTGAAGATTTCAAGATTTTTTTTGAAAAGATAAACAAACAAACATTTAAGGTTTTAATATACAAGAATGTTTAATTTTGAAAATTCATCAACTATGTTATGAATTGTATGAGTTGCACACAAATTACTATTCAGTGTTTCATCTGATATCAAGCACTGTGAAGCATTTCGGCCATTATTAATTCAGTGACTTCAAATTTTTTTATATCACAAGCTTTTGCTACATATATACAAATTTATAATTTTTTTTTAAAGTTTATAAATTCCACAAAGAAAAAAAAATAATGGAATAATGTAGGTACTTGTGCAGCATGCTAAAAAAATCAACCTTTCTTGGCTGCTATAAAAATTTTGAAAGTTCTATTTCAAGGCAGTTTTCAGCTATAGATCGCCAATGTATGAAAGAAAGAACTGTGAGAATATTACCTTATTTAAAACTATACATCAATTGTTACATTAAAGCAGCGATTCTCGAACTGTGGGGTGCGCGAGCACACTAAAGGGGGGGGGGGAGTATATCCAAGAGAAAATATTATTTAAAAAAATTGAGTAAATAACTGAAAGGAAAGCACACATACACATAGAAAACAAAATACATTTTGACTTATTTAATTACTCATTAAAGTAAAACAACTTACTAAATCAAAACGTACTTAATCAAAACATACTAAATAAAAAACAAATTTAATAATTATTAGTGACTTCTTTGGGCCTGTCTTGCAGAACAAAGTTTTTCGAAGGAAGGCTTAATATTAGAAATAGCCACTCTCGGTTCTATTTCTATATTTAGCCGAGATCTATATTTTATCTTCAAAGTAGCCACAGCGGAAAATCCAGTTTCACAAAGGTAGGATGTTGAAAATGGTAAAAGAATGCGAAATGCCCTTGTCTTTAGTGCAGAAAAATCATCATCTACTCCTGCCCAAAATTCAAATAGGGATTTATTACTAAATTGCCTTTTAGTTCTGCCACTTGTTGTGAAGTCTACGAGTTTTTCTTCCTCATTAATTGAGAGTTCTTCGGGAGTCTTATGAAATGGATCCCTAACCACTCGTAACTTTCTATGAATTTGTCATCAGCAAGAAAATACTTTTTAAAATTCTTTGTCAGCATGGCTAAATGATTTTCAATGGTTACAAAAACAACTATTACATGTTCTTCTTCAGCCTTGTAAGTTTTAGTACAATCATTCACATTTGCAAACACTGTTAGGTTTTTTGCTTTAAATTTCTGCTCCACAATTCCAATTTTCTACAGAAATATCACTAGTATCCATCATATATGCATTTGCTCCTTGGAATTGAAGATTCAAATTATTTAATTTCTCGAACATGTCGACCAAGTAGTTCAATTTCATTACAAATAAACCATCACGAAAATTCTCGGCCTTCGGTCTGTTTTCTTCTTCTAGGAAAATGGCGATTTCTTCTCTTAATTCATAAACACTTTGCAAAAATTTCCCATGTGATAATTATCTTGCCTCGCAATAAAATTGTAACGCTGAATGTACTGAACCCATGTCTTTACATAGTGCAGAAAAGATTCTTGATTTCAGGGGTCTCAATTTTATATAATTTACTATGTTACAACCGTAGTGAACACAATATTCAGATCAGGACTCATTTCTTTCAAAGCCAAAGCTTCTTTGTGGATCATGCAATGTGCCCAGACGCACTGAGGAGATTTTTGTTTTACAATTGCTTGTGTACCTTGGAATCTTCCAGACATTGAACGAGCATCATCGGTGCATATTCCGATGCAATTTTTCCATTCTATGTTTGCCTCGTTCATAAAATCCTTTAAAATAGCAAATAAGGCGAACGCTGTTGTTTTGAGTTCTATTGGTTTGCAGAAAAGTAGTTCTACTACTGACATATTATCACAAAATTGAACATAGGCAATTAAATGAGCATATTTATTATTATCTATTGCTTCATCAAGCTGTAATGAAAACAATTTGTTACACAACTTCGAGAAAAGCTGATACTGAACATCTTTAGCTATATCGCCAATTCGACGAGCAACAGTATCATTTGAAAGAGGTATGGACAGCAATTGTTTTGAAAAATTATCTCTAAACATAGTTTCTACAATCTCAATTGCTGCTGGCAAAATAAGCTCTTCACCAATGGTTTGAGGTTTTTTTTTTACCTATGGCTATTTTATATGAAACTTTGTAAGATGCAATTAAAGCTTTTTGATTCACAGACAAAGTTTCTTTAAAAAACTTTTGCTTTTTATATGATTTTAACTTTAATTCGAAGAATTCTCTGGGTTTGTTGACGTACTAACAATGAAACGCTTCCAAATGTTGTTTATTAGGTTTCATGCTGTCTGCGGCCAACATTTTTGAGCAAATATACACCGGGGCGTTACTTCTTCATTTACTTCAGTATTGGTAAATCCAAAATTTAAGTATGCTTGTTATGCTTCTGTTTTATTTCTTTTATTATTAAAAAAAAATGTATTCTCAGTTTCTAAAGTTAGCTCACCCCGTCTAGGTTAACTTTCATTAACGAATTTTTCTACTTTCATATTATTTTAATGTTATCTCCCTGTTTGACTTTCATTTCAAATATAATATTTAAATTTTCTCCGCTTTCATTCACTTCATCTGTTCACCGCCCCCATGTCCAAAATGCAAGATGTGGTTTCTCGCCAAGGTTGGCTTGCTTTTACTCTTGTTTTGGCAGTTAAAAATAATTTAAAAACAGAATCCAAAATACTTAATATACATTATTGTTGTATACATTTTATTGTAAGCAGGGGGGAGATGAAAATTATGATTGAAAACTGGGCCATGAATATCGCAAGGTTGAGAAATACTGCATTAAAGTATTCTTCAAGTATTGAATTTTCATATATGCGCGTTCTGTACTTCAATAGCCAATCTCATTTCATATGAAAAAAAAGTAAAGCAAATTGAAACAAGAAAAAACAAAATTTGCATTGAGAATAAATTCAATTACATATTTTTGTATATTATGCTATTATATACTATACAATACTCTTTATACGACTGTATCAATACAGTGCTTCAAATGTAATAAGTTGTTCCAACAACATAGGTCCAGTTGATGAGTAAGACATACAGAAGGAAGAAATTGTAATACAATCTTTTTAATACTACTTCTCAAAGTATAATTATTTTATCTTTCAGCTTTTTCATTCTAATAGACTTCATGAGCCCCTTCAAAATAATCCACCAGTAAATTTTTATTAAATGAATTGCTTAATTTTGTGTATTCCCTAATTCAAAAGTATAAAATACAATTAACTCTTATCAAGATCTTTGATACGATTGGAGACATGCCACATTCACATGTAATATTTCCAAGATGGTCAATGAAGTCATTTAAAATTCTTAAAATTATTTATATACTCATTTATTGATTTAAGATCAATAAGAATAAGATAAAACTAAAATAAATGAGAAGTTAGTCCTTAAATTTTTAATATTCCAGCTAACTTTTACAAAGACAAATTTTTCATACAAAACATTTTGTGCAATATAAATAATATTTGGGGAATGTGATATCATAATATAAACAATAATAGCAATTTATTTACAGATAAAGTATGAAACAAATAAGAAATTGAAGTAAGAACATTTATGTAATAATACAGAATATCAAGGATTATCTTTGAACTGAACTGAATTGGAAACTGAAATTTTCTCGGGTGTTACAATCAAAAACTTCTTTTTCGATTATAAATAAGGAAAAAAGTCAAAGTGCAATGATAAATTCCTTGGGTCTAAAGAAACAGGATGTTCAAATACTCTGGAGACAGTCCCAGAGTGCAGTGAGTAAACTTCAAGAGAAACATTAATTGTAATAGGAAATGTCAAAGATGACATTTAGATGGTCAGAAATATTAAAACATGTTGAAATTGATAAGAATGCACATAAAAAAATAAATTGTTAATTTGGAAATTTTTTATTTGCCTTGTATTTTTTTGCATTAGTTTAATCATTATTGAATATTTATGTAGATATTCAAGCATAAATACACTCATATTAACTTATCTTGTTATATTTTATCCACAGAGATATAAGTTGAGATTCTAAGCATAAATTTGTGTTTAAAAATTAAAGTATCATGCAATTAGTTCCAGAGCTTGATATTTATTGTATCTTAGCTAATAAACATTTAAATGGCCAGAATCCTTAAAAACTGGCATGTCAATATTAATTGAAAGTTCAAAAATAATCCCAGAATTCTCTTCACAGATTCTAATTCACAAATATCCACAGCATATGTCACATAGAACAGCTGCTCCATAAATTCTAAAGAGAACCACTTCAGAGAAGGCAATTAATATTCCATTTCCTTAAGATGGCCAGCAATAGTAAGGAGGGTCAATTAATGGTACATCACATGTTACTTAGCAAAATTTTGAATAACATGAATTTTTCTAATGAACATGAATTTTTCTAAAACTGTTTAATTGTGATATTCAAATCACATGCAAATAAAATGTATTTGTAAAAATCAAAAGCACAATTATTTGAATCAAGAAATATAATAATATAGATATGCAAAATTATATTTACCATAAATTTATCTTCACAAGAAAACCTTAAAAGGGTTAAACATTCTTCACTAAGTTCATCAATTTCATCTGTAACAAAAAATTTTAATCAGAAACATTGAATTTACGTTTTATTTGAATATAAACAACTTTTGTTGAACTTTAGGTATTTTGAAAAAATCTTTCATGTAATACAGTGAATTTATGATCACTGCAGTTTGAAAACTGTATAAAAAGTGGGGGGAGGGTGTAGTTTGCATACTAAGCATCTAGTTATTCACCAAATAAATAAACAAATGAATGCTATTTTATAAAGCAAAATATATTTTGAAATAGCATTTTCTAACACAATGTCAGTCATAAGACAAGTACATGCTCAGCAAGCTATTAATTTCAGAAAATTATGGGGGAAAAAATAAAAAAAATTTAAATATTCACAAATACTTTAACAAGATCTTAAAAATTTTGATATTTCCATGAATACAATTAGATAACTAACATTAATATAAACAAAACAGTTTATTTTAAAAACAAAACAAAGAGTGCAATACATGCATCTTTAAGTAGTAAGATAGTATTTTTCTTAATATGAATGTTTTAATACAACTGCAAAAATTTAAGATTTTAATATGAAAGACAGAAATTTAAATACAAATTAAAAGTATTTTACCATTATTTTGGACATCATTTTGTTGCTGTAG
>JAPMOR010017625.1:91467-125384 GCA_026543865.1 Argiope aurantia
AAAAAAATCAAGGAAACAAAAATATTTATCAGAAATAAAGAAATGCTAAATGACATTATCTGTAGAAAATGTATCTATAATTAAAATTAATAAGGTATATATATACAGGGTGTTGTCGAATTCGATCGACAAACTCAGAGGGGTGATAGTAGGCATCAAGAGGATAAATAATCACCATATAATATGTATGGGGTCCCAAACGACGTTTAGGGAGTAAAAACCGCAAAAATATAGGGAGTCGGAAAACTGTTGGAAATTGTAAAAAATTAATAAAAAAATAATAAATGGTGTTTCAACTATGAATTTTTAAGTGAAAGCACATTCTTAAAGGCTATTTTCATGTAAGTAACATGCCGATTTGATGAACCAGGGGATCGTAAATTATTGAAAACGAAAAAGTAGTTTAGAACCCTTATTTTAAAATATTTAAACTTTAAGAATAATAAATCTTGAAATTAGGAAGAATTTTATACTCTTTAATTTGATATAAGTCTGTAGTGTGAAAACTGAGGAGGTTTTAAGATATTAAAGAAAAACTAAAATGTTTGCCGGGAAACATCGCTGCAACATCAACACCGATGTTTACAAAGGGTGTTGCCAAATTAGAAAGGTAAATTTAGAGAAGTGATAGTAGGCATTTAGGAGATGAAAAATTATTATAAAACATAGGGTAGCAGGGGACGTTTATTTTGTGGAACTCGCAAAAACAGACATCGAAGAGACAATTAGCCTGGCTAAGAGAATGGCCCTATTAATGCGAGGATTTGGAACAAAGTAGTAGAGAAGAAGAAACTTTCACGTATGTAAATTCTCCATGCGTTCGAGGAATATAAAAGTAGCGAGCATTGCAGAATTGATAGTCGATAAGTTTCATTCGTAAACAACATGTCAGATTTCACGAATGACGAATATGCATTTAATTTACGGCCGAGCGGATGGTAATGGACGCCAAGCACAAAGAATATACCAAGAGCAATATCCAAGTAGGCGTTGTCCACACCACAGCATCTTTGCAAATATGGATCGACGATTGCTGGAGATAAGATCCTTCAAAATAACGAGGCCAAATGCAGGGTAAAAACGCAGTGTGCGCACACTTGAAATAGAAAACCGTGTTTTGCAGCGCTTTGCCGATACCCCATCGACAAGCAAGCGATCAGTTGCAGCTGAATTGGGTTTTCGGCACGCTGGATGCATGGTGCCACACAGGAAGATTCACTCTTTCCTGCAAGAATTTTATTCTCAGATTATAGCTCAGACATGTTGATTGGCCTCCACGTTTCCCGGACCTCAATCCCTTGGATTTCTTCTTCTAGGCCACATGAAATCTCTTGTTGATGACACCTTTGGATACAGTTCAAGATCTCGAAGGACGGATTGTTGTTGCTGCTGGAGAAATAGCGAGAACACATGGTATGTTTGAGTACGTCCGGCGGTCCTTTAAACGTCGGTTGTGTAATGACATTCGCAGCTGTACCGTTGAGTAATTTTTATAAAAGTTTCCCATCGTCTCCTTTCTTATATTAAAATGTCTGTGCTGCAAATGTATGCTGTATCGGTATTCCACCAAATAAATGTTCACCATCGTTTGCGATTTTATATTTATTTCTTTGGAAATTCTTATCGCCTTTTTGCCTATCACACCTCAGAATTTTTCGGAAGAATTTTGTAATACCTTCTGTAAACATCGGCGCCGATGTTGCAGCGATGTTTACCGGCAAACATTTTAGTTTTTCTTGAATATTTTAAAACCTCCTCAGTTTTCACACCACAGGCTTATATCAAACTAGCCGCCTTCGGCGACCAGCTGGTTCGCCAATCTTAATGTTCGTTTAAATTTTAATAATTAAATATTTTACGCAATTCCTACTTTAGTAGATTCTTCATCACAATATTTTAAAACTTCAAATTTTGATAGTCATATAATTCACTCATAATATTATAAATTGACATATACTCATAATACAATATATTGAGCGTTTAAACTTTATGGGCACTAAAGAATATATTTCTTAATTTATGTAATATCTCAAGAATTTGTCAACAAAATTTCTTCATATTTATCAT
This sequence comes from Argiope aurantia, assembly GCA_026543865.1. Lineage (NCBI taxonomy): Eukaryota > Metazoa > Arthropoda > Arachnida > Araneae > Araneidae > Argiope > Argiope aurantia. Next base: position 93,535 of record JAPMOR010017625.1, read on the forward strand.
GAGCAGGTCTATTAATTAACAATGTTTAATTTTAAATGCATCAAACACTAAGAAAATAAAATGAATCATTTAAAATAATCGGTCGAAAACAGGTTAAAAAAAATACTTAAAAAATGATGAACTTAAACTAACAGATACAATTTAATTACAAAAGCATACAGCTAAACTAAAAATAATTTAAATCAAGAATCACCCGTTGATAATATTGTCAACAAGCAGAAAATAATGAATTTTCAACGCCAGTTACGGTAACGCAAGTGCATGAATTTTTCTACGCCAGTTGGGGTAACGCTATGCAGATTAGACATTTTATATTTCCTTTATTCTGTGTTATTTTAATTCAAAAGTAATTCAGAATAAATCTGAAAGATCGATTGAATAACAATGTTTAATTTTAAATGGATAAAACATTAAGAAAATAAACAGAATCATTTGAAATAATCGGCCGAAAAATATTAACCCTAGCCTCATTAATGTTAAGGAAAAAACAAACAAACTGAAGCCTTACTTATTTGGCGGTGGGGAAAATGGAAGATTTTTTTTTGGCGGCAATGTTAGTTTTTAATTAATAATTAAAATTCTAATTTAAAAAAAGGGACCCCAAGTTCACATTCCCGACTTCTAAAGTATACATGTACCAAATTTGGTAGCTGTAGGTCAAATGGTCTTTTCTGTAGAGCGCCAACACACACACACATACACTGAGCTTTATTTATAAGTATAGATTAAAGAGTATAAAATTCCTTATATTTTCAAGCTCTAATTTTTCTTAAAGTTTTAATATTTTTCAAGATAAGGGTTCTAAACTCCTTTTTCGTTTTCAATAATTTACGACTCCCTGTTTCATCAAATCGGCGTGTTACTTACATGAAAAGCAGCAAGAATGTGCTTTTACTTAAAAAAAAAATTTATATTTGAAACACCATTTATTACTTTTTTATAGTTTCCAACAGTTCTCCGACTCCCTATATTTTTGCGATTTTCACCCCCTAAACGTCATTTGGGACCCCATATTGTATGGTGATTATTTATGCTCTTGATGCCTGCTATCACCCCTCTGAGTTTGCCGGTCGAATTAGGCAACACCTTGTGTATATAACATTACATACATGCATGACTTAGAATGACCAATAAGAGTTTCACTAATTTGTTCCTTTTCCTTTGGAATTTTAATTTTAGAAAGACAAACTGAATGCATCCACACAAAATATCAAAATATATTGAGATGCATGCATTAAATTACAAACTGTTTCAAAATTCAATTTCTAAAAAATCTTAACTCATAAAAGAAGATCCATTATATATTACTTCCATATTTTATAGCTGCAGAATTATTTATGAAAGATCTATTTATTATCTGTAGAAAATGTTTAACAACTGCAAAAGAAAAATTAGTGAATTGAAAATTTGCCAACTGAGCAATGCACACTAATTATAAAATTTAAATCTATCTATTGTGTGTATATATTTTTAATTTTAAGATCATAATTTAATATTTACTTTATGTTTTCAATTTTCTTATATTGAGGAACTTTGTCCTCATTATTTTCATTATCTGTGAAAAAAGTATAAAATTCTTTATAGTTATATTGTTTTGTACATGAAATGATTCTTGCATCATATATATCTATAGAAAAGCTAGAGATTCATAAGAGATAATTGAAAAATCCAATTTAGATAAGCATTTAATTCCATTCTCTTTTAACACCAGTGCAAATAAATTTATTTCATTCAGAAGGGAGAAATAAAAATTACATACCTTGGCCAACAAGATTTGATAACAGTTTTTAGGATTTGTAAAGTTATTATCTTGCAAGTTAAATCAGAAAACGGATTTTCTATCAAAACTGTTTTTACAACTTTTATCAAACCCTGCAATATAACAAACAAAATGTTCTCTATACAAATATAATAGGGAAAATTTCACAAATAGTATCATATTATTAAAATGCAAACTACAAGAAAAAATTTATACCAAATTTTGCTCATAATACTATAAAGAAGACTTTTAGTGAAGGTTCCATAACTTAATTTTTTTAGTTATTAAAAATCAAAACACAATTCTATATATAGAAAAGATATTTTATCATTATCTATCCTATTCAATCAAAATGTTGTGGATATTTTTAATTAATTGCTTGTTTTCCAATGAATTTCTACTCTCAATGTTACTGTTCTACAAATTATTAATAATTTATGAAGAGATTTATTTGTAGATTTTTAAAAATCATTTGATCATCATTGATCTGATCAATCATTTGATTGATTTAAAAATCATCTGTAATTCTTTTGAGAGTTTACAAGATTTAAAAATTATTTGGTACAAATGAACAAATGATGTACACATTTCAAAGAAAAATAAATATTCATACAATAAGAGGAATTTATATATTGCAATATTTCCCATATAAATATTTTTTTTTAATTTAAAAAAAAAATATTTTTTTATTAATTTAAAAGAAATACATTTATTTATGTATATATCTGCATGCAAGCAACAATTTAAATTATGTTTTGACCAACACTTTATTTTATTGTCATGTTTGCACTACACAGCCACCCAAGCTAATGTGTGATAATAGTAATATTTGATAAAATTATTCATTAAATTTTAAGTATTTTATTCACAAATACTAAAGTACTACCATATAAAGGAGTAAACCTAATTCTGGCTTGGCACTAGTGTAGTAACTTGGCTCTTTGAGTAATCCGGATAACTATCATTGCAGCAGTAATAAATGGGAAGGTGAGTCTTAAGAAGTCCTAAGGACCAAACCATAATGTACAATTCTCTCCAACAAGAGATACATCCCATCAGTATAATGTATGTACTAACTAATGTATGTATATGTACTAACTCAATTTCACAATAATATTATACTCATCAGAAAAGAGGGACCTCTCAATGTGATTTCTCATCCATATATTCATGGTCTGCTGAAGGAAAAATACTTATGTAATAGAATGTTTGGAAACAATTAAATAAACAGTTAATTTTTTACTAATAAAAGGGAAAGAAGATATTTTTTATCTAAAGCAATTCTAGATATATCAGCTAGTATAGCATAAATATTTTTTTTTCTCTTTCAAATCTTTCTCAGAGTGACATTTTTCAAAGAATAAATAATACAATTTGTTTAAAAACTAAAATGGATGAAAAAATATAGATTCACAATGTAGCCAATGAACTGTAAACTAAACTTCGCTTACTATGAAGTTAAATAAACATATACATAATAAACATTCTTTTTTCTTTAGTATAAACCAGAAAAGAAATTTATTCTTCAAACCTCATAAAAGTCAATTAAAATTACCAGCTAACTTTTTTAATACAATACAAAAATTTATTGCTACTGAAATACACATAAAATGGGAAAAGTCAGAAAGGGGAAAAACTAAAATATGGCAAGTATCAAAATATTTTTTTTTCTTCTTTATTAGAATTTGGAGCCGAATTATTTTTTCACAATAAGCAATAATGACTGAGAAGAAGCCTATAAGTACTTAATGATACTAATATTTGGTCATAAACCTTTTATTATTGTTACATTTTAGTATGCTGATGCAATATATTTATTTATACTAAATATGACAAATGATTCTTCAAAAAAACAACAACTAAAACTAACTGTACCTTTAAATGATTAAAAGGAGGACTGCATTCAACAAAATCTTTAATATGTGAAAGATAAATCTTTTTCATCTCACGGTTATTTTCACATTCTACAGTAAAAAGCAGATGATTCAAGATTTTATCTCCTTCTCCCCAATAAACCAGTTTGGCCTGTAAAAACAGACAATTTTAATTAAACTCTGGATCAATTAAAAAAATCAGAAATATAGAAAAATAAAGAGACAAAAATTAACAAGTATATTATTTTCCCACAAATTTAAATATGTATACATATGCTACAACAATAATAAAAAGTCCAAAATGAGTCAATTAGTAGCTGAGCTATGTAAAGAAAGTATTTATGCTTGCTTATAAAAATAATATGTAGTACAAACAGCAAATCATCAAATATTTATTTAAATAAGTTAGAAATTTTTAAATTACTAATTCACTGAGATTTCCATAAGAAACAAAATATTTATAATTTAGTAATCAAACCGAAATAAAATAACCTTCTAATAAAACTCCATAAAAAAATACAAAATACCACCATAAAATGTTTTGCATGTATTCTAAATTAATAAATAAACTGTGATGAAAATTTAGGTAATAAATTACTTTAAATTAAATAAAGTTCAATAAACAAAAGATTAACATATCATTAAAATTTAAATATATGTCCCCTCCCCCAAAATAACACACATACACTGAAATAAGCATTACATAAACAATAAAATATGAGTTTAAATCTAATATTAATTAAAATACCAAATACTAATTCAATACATGTATTAATTAATCAAACTGAAAATTTTATTAACTGTTAATCTTGCAGAAATTCAAGCAAAAATACAATTGAGATAGAAGAGGAAGAATTGAGTACTTCCCCATCTGAAATTTCATCTCTAAATAATTTCTTTTTTAGAAAGCATCTAAAACAATTGTAGCTCAGGAACTAAGAGCAAACACTGAAAGATGATATATCGAAATACTAAATGACAGGATTAGTAAAATTTAGAATTCTATAAGTTGATGTCATTAACAAATCCTGAAGAATATCACCACTTGTTTTATACACTCAACAGTTGACAAGATTCTAAATTTCTGTCAATCAATTTGAGCATGAATCTGTCATATATACATATAAATTATCTACAAAATGAATTTTATTTGCAATTTATGCCAGAGCTGATCATAATAATACACATGCACAATGAGAAGTCTGAATCATCAAAGACATTAAGTGCAGTGGATTGAAGTGTTTAGGAAAATTGATAGACGCTACATGTGAAGTACTATCAGTCATAACCTTTTTAAATATATGGAATGTTACATCATCTGACATTCACTGAAGATTGTGATGCATACTGTGAATAAATCATTAGTTCATAAGTTAATTTCTATAGAGCTGTTTCCATTAACAGCAATGCTTGTCCTATATAAGAACTCATTAGACTTTGGTTGTAAATTATAACTTTAAATCCCTCATAGTTTATTTATATCTCTCTCTTATTTTTTATTTCTTTTTACAATTTAAGACTTTCATTTCCATTAAGGCGTTCCAAAATAATGATGCTATGAAACAATTTCTTGTTACATGGTTATCATCAAACATGGTCTTATCTTCGATACAGGAAAACCAATATGGTCCTTCATTATGACAAAAGCCTCTGCATGTTATGTTTAAATGTAGTTCAAAGCATGTATCTCAATTAACAAAAAAGTGCTATGTGCCAAAATATTATTTCAAAAATTGACTGAATGGGCTTATATTCTGGGTGCTCTAAGTAATTGATACTTCACATGAAAGATATTTGATATGCTTATATGTTTAGACAAAGAAAAAGTTATGCTCAAAGTTTTTTTGTTCTAAACTATTAGCCATTATACACGCAAAAATTATGTATAAATTCAAATTATTAATAAGGCTACAATCCTATAATATTAGAGATTTTGATTTGATAAGAAATATAATAGATTAATGCTATCAATGTAAACATTCACAATCTTAATGTAAAAAAAAATCTAAGAAATATTTATAACATAAAAATAGAAACAATTCTTGTCTTAAAAAGTTTTTAAAACTATTAAATTTAAAAATAAAATTAAACATATAGAAAGACAAGAATTGAACAATAACTACAGATGAATGCATAAAATATATAAATATATCATAAGGTTTTCAAGAGTTTATTACCTTTTGTGTCTTCATCATTGGCAATTTTAGAAGACAAGAGAATACAACTTGTATTACAGGAAGCTCTTTTGAATAAATAAGAGGAAACAAGGAATGAAAAATAACATCTTCTTTACCATCTAATTTCATTAATGTTGGTGGCTATGAAAAAAAGAATTTAAAATTTTATATATAAATTCTCAATGAGAAATAAAAGTACGTATTGTATTCAGCAAACAATTACAGATACAGAAGAGGCCTTTAGTTCATGATAAAGGATCTAAAATAAAAAGGCACTTAATAGCAAATTTTTAATATGACAGTTATGAAAATCATGAGCCATATACAATTCTATAGATTTCTATTTCATTCTGTCACTGTAAATAAAAATGTGTAATTTGGTATACGAGATTGAAATAATTCTAATATATGATATAATATTTTGCTAATAAACTTGAAAAATAAAGAATCAGAATTTTTTTTATAAAACTTAGCAAAAGTAATTAGATTCAAAACTTGTACTTTGGAGTTAGCTTCCAATTCTACTCTAAAATTACTACTTATTTCAATTCAAAGAAATTTCAATCAAATGAGATATTATTTTTCAATACAATTGCAGCCAGCATATTTAATAAAGTTGGGGGGGGGAGATCATAATCATCATGAAAGACAAATATTAGTTGCTGAAAATTAATGAAGATGGATTAATTAAATTAGTATATTTATAAGTTTAACTATCCATGCATTAAATAAGCAATATTTTATAAGAAGATTACAATGATCTAATTTTAACTATCATCATGAGTGCATCATAGCCATACTTTTATAACTATAAAAAGCAATAAATGTGTTCTTTTCATTTAATAACTTCTTTGATGGACTTCATGTTTTATATTATTACTGACAGGTAGGCATTCAAAGAAAACTTACAACATTGTCAAGTAGATGGTTAAAACATTGAATACCCAACACTTTCTGTGGAACGGCATGATAAGACACAAACATAAATGGAGGAGGAAAAACATCAGATAAATATTCCACCAAGTGAGGATGCTAAAATAAAAGATTAAAAAATTTTCTTCAGAGTTTACAGAAATATATCATGTTATAATAAAAGTGATATTTAATCTTTGAATAACTGAATATTGTTAACTTAGAATTTTACTTTTAAATAAAGAGAAAATTGAAATAAAAAAAGGGGGTTATAATACACCAATTATAGAAATTTTGAAACCTATAAATTTATTGAAGAAGGATGGGCAGAGAATATTACTAATTTATAACAAAGACAGAAATGAAACAAATAAATACATTCATTCTGTAACAATTTAGATTTATATTAAGAACACTGCTACATAAGAATGTAATTGTGAATTAAGTGCAGAGAAATTATAAAGCTACTGCAAATGATAGTATAACACTCCTTTAAGACTCTTTAATAAGGCTACAAAAAATTATTAAAAAAAATGGCTTTCACTGATTCAAATACTAATACTGATACTGATTCAAAGCAGCACACATAAAAGGTATTGGTGATGAGTAAAGGGCTTTCATGACAGACTTTAAAAAAAAAAGATAACATAAAATTTGATGTTGTCTTCTTAAAGATACATAATTTGCATTGATTCTATGATTGAGCAAAATTAAGATTTGCATTTTATAAGTTTCCAATTATGAACAAGCAGTCAGGATTTTGAAATTCTAATCTTGCAATACCACATAAGAAAATCAGACTTAATATTCAATTACTTGTTAGCAAATGACTCAGCACCTTATAATATATAATGGGATCAATGTAAAAAAATACAAAAACTGCTCGAAGGTTTTCTTTTAATAGACAAGATAAAATTATGTTACTATACAAAATATTAATTACCATAAGATAAAAAAAATAATGACATAAATTGATGGAGAAAGAGAAAAAAAATGAGTTAATAACAAATCATTTTATAGTAATACGCTTAAAAGATACAATCTGAATTCTTCTTCAGCTTAAATTCATTTTGAAATTATTAGTTACCTTTATTTCACTGGAATCTTTTTTTTTTATAAAATAACATAAAATAGAGACTAAGATATCCAACAGACTAACAAGTAAATCAGAAACTGAAAATATCATTATTTAACTATCTGTAGAGAGATTCAACACAACTTATATTTCCATGAAAAACCATTCAGTGTCATAATAATATATTTACTGAAAAAAAAAATTATTTCTTTTTGATAAAATTATAGTTTATGTATGTTTATAAATCAGCTTTTGGAATAAATACTGAATAGGAAAAACGGCCTAAATAAGTGAATATCCAAACCCTTGATTTTTTTCCAAAGAAACAAAAATTTAGAGTATTTTAAAGTAAAATGATACCCAATGTTGTCCTGGAATTGTATATTCTCAGGTTAGTGGGTTTTCCTGAGAGATTAATTCCCTACCTACAGACCACAAAAATAAATAGGAACAAATTGTTGTAAAAATGGCATGGACAAAAAACACTCAATTTCAAATAAAAGAATATAATTTAGCATCAGTTAAAATTCAGAAGAAATCAAAGAACTTTTAATTCTTTATTCCTGCCATAAAACATGAAATTAAATTTTTTTTAACAAATTAAATCAAAGCTTTCTTAAAATCATTAAATCTAACTTTGCATTCCCCCCCCCCCTTCATTTGATATCACTGCACAAACCATTACTATTTAAAAAACAATGCAGAGTTAACACATGTACTGCTTAGGTATGAAAGAATTAACAAATAATAACCACTTTTTGCTGTTAATTAAAGTTTTACTTTTACTTATTTTCCACTATATTAAGACCAGGTTCAATATAAAAACTTATTATGACATAATAAAAATCTTCATTAAATATTTCAAATAATACTGGCAAAACAAACTTCAAATAGCATCAGCAGTTTAGTTTAGTTCAGTTTAGTTATATTAACGTCCCGTTTGAAGCAACACTAGATGACTTGCTAACCATCAATCATAACGTGAATAAAACACAATATTTTTTTACATAGTAGATAGATGTATTTTAACCTACCTTTACATGACATAATAACCAATGAAATATGTAACAAGAACTTGGATTCAACATCCAAGTGTCTTTCATTAAGGATGGTCGCATTTTCTTCAAAATTCCTCTAAAAATTGTAGGATGAAAATTATCATCACAAAGCAAGCTCATTAAACTGCTATGCTGAGTACATTGCAAGAGATCAGATAAAAATTCTGAAAAATAAAAATACTTGCTTTCATATAAGTAAGAAATCAGGAAATTTGCTTTATAAAAACATAATCTTGAATTGAAATTTTTTTTTCTCCAATTTCATTTACAGATGATTTATGATTAAATATCAAAGTTTTTATGCCTTAAGCAGAGACAAATAAATTCAAAACTTCAATTATACAATAAAAATTATATAGCAAAAGAAGTCATAAATATATGAATTAAGGAAGATGTATAATCTGATATTTTGCATATAAAAAAGGAAAGACTGATAAAGTAACTGAACATGATTAAAATTTATTTTAAAAAAACTGAAAGAAGATTAAAACATTTTTGATGTGTAAATATTGATGTCAAATGTTTACTTTTCTTAGGTCAATCAATTAGTTGAAACAATTGCGAATCTTGGAAGACACATATTAAAAGTGAACAAAGCAATTGCTATATTATTACTAATTATGATATCATTGAGGTGCTAAATAAAATCCATAAAAAGTTTTATTGTTTAAAAAAATTAATAAAAAAAATTCCCAATTGTTGGATGCTTCTTGATTTAATAGCAAATATCTCACAAATAAAATTTACATCTCGGGGAGAAAAACAAAATGAAATTTTTACTAAGGATCATTAAAAAAATGAATTGCATGCAAATATGAGAGTAGAACTTGACTATTTTAGCTAATTGGAACCAGTGGTATTTTTATTTTTTCAAGAAACTGTACATTTTTTTTTTACTTATAAGTAGCCCCAAATTTTTAATTTCAAATCTACATATGAAATTTGTTGCATTTCAAATGTAATAAATAACCAGAATATGATATAATTTCCCTGCAGATTTTTCATTAGAAAAAAATGAATGGTGAAAAGATAAATCAACAAAATAAGAGCATCATTCTTACACACACTTTCATTTCCAGCAAATCAAATTGTTGATGCTTGTCTAAAAATGAGCATTAATTAAGTGCAATACATGATACACAACATTTGTTATTTTTATATAAATTAATTGATTAATAATAAAATTTTTTGGAAGATCTGAATATTTCAGAAAACTACTTTCATATCTTTTATCCAAGGAGAGATATATATTTCTAGCAAAAGGAAATGGATATCCAATAATGTGTTTCCATCCAGACAGAAAAAAATAGAAACAAAAACTCATAAATCACCAATAACAGAAAAATCTGAGAGAACGAAGATTAGCTTTGGATGGGATAGAAAAAAAGAATTAACTAATTTAACATTCCAAGCAGGAGATGGTCTTTTAGCAGCTTTAATATATCTAAACTAAAAGTGCTGCTTTTGACTTTCACTAATTAATAGTATGCACAATATGCTTTGATGAGCATTTCACAGACTAGCCTGGCTTGTGTTTTTTTTTTTTTTCTTCTTAATTCATGTTGTGTCTTAATTTCATGTTATTGCCTTTGTCCTTACATATTTTACTTTCAGAGTGAGAAAATAAGAAAATATATATTTATCAAAGCAGAAAAGCAAGCAAATAAGATTTTTAAAAAATGAAAATGCAGCAATTTTAAAAAATAATTTTAGGCAGGATTGTAACTTTTATGGATATCAACACCAATATCACCTTTATCAACACCAATAATTGAAACCATAATTACCTCAGTGAATGGAAGCTGAATTTTAAATCATTTTCTTTTTCTTTCAGTGAGCTATTTCTGAAAGTTCTTATTTGAAATTATAAATCTAAATTGACAAGAGCTACTACATATTAACACTTTTATTTGTGATCAAAATTGTGTATATCTTTAAAAAATAGTTTTGATAACAGGATTTACAAAGGGAACTGACTTTTGTTGTTTCCTTAACATTTTTTTTAACGACTATTTAACAATATTCTTAAAATAATTGTTTCTGCTACTCAACAAAAAGAAATTTTGAAGACATTAATAATGTCATTTTTTTTTCTTCTTTTCTTGAATACATAGAATTGGCTCATTTTGCTATTGAAGAGCTTAAAGATGAAATGAGATTTTATTAATGCAGACCTTAATTGATAGAAATCAGGTTAATCAAACTTCCATTGTATTGCAGTTGAAGTGCATGAAGTATTGTAAGTAGTAGCCAATCCAAGACTTTGCGTCTTGATAGATATTTATCTTTATGGTCAGCAACAAATAAGATTAAGCAAATTATAGGAAAACCAATCAAAACTGAACTCAGAAAATTCATTGTAAGTGTTCTATAATAATTAAAAAAAAATAAAGATATTGATTTACTTTTAAAAATTGAAATATTTTCTGAAAGGTTTTGATACATCAACCATAAATACGACTTGGGGGTTTTAGTTTGCAATTCATTTTTTCTCAATAGTATTTTTTGAAAAGTGCAAAATTGTTTTAAAAAAAAACTTTAAAAAATCATGAGGCTAAACTTTTTTTTAGAAATTTTGATACGTAGAGATTAATGATTCTATGAAAAGTGTAGTAAAAAATTGTAAACTAGCATAGCATTCAGTTCTTATGGCCCTTGAATTTTATTACCAAGTAAATGAGGAATATTGTCAAGATGGCTGCAAGATGAATAATGGAGATTAGAAAGTTTGATGTAATCCGAGAATCCCAAAATAACCTGGGCTTAAATATCCACAAGAACATAGTATTTACATGTTTTAACATTTAAAATTTGGTAAATAGTGCTTACGTTTTGCTATAAAACACAAATATAATTTATCTTGAGCAGAAAGGTTTTTTTTAGAAATAAAAGCAACAAGAATATGTATATGATTAAGTTATGTGATAAGGAATTTTTATTTTTGTTTTATTCACTAATACAGACTATATGTGCAGTCCGATATGCACAATTTTACCAACTACAATTTACAGCATACTTCACTGAACAGAAAGTTGAATAAACTATTAACTGGGAATATTTGTGAGTTGTAATTAGCAAATGGAAATCCATTCAATCAGGAATGTTTAAATGCATGTATTCCAAAATAGTTCCTCAAAAATTTATGATTCCTTATTTTACAATATTTAAGTTACTAAGAGAGTGATATTGTCGAGGACAACCCAATTCTCTTTTGTATTATTACTGAAAATAATGAAAGTATTCAATAATCAAAAGTGCAATATAAAGGAACATGAAATAAATATCCAAACTAATGTAATACAAAAATTTCAACACACAATCTGTCAGATTAAAAATTTATTAATACAGATCAAAGTGAGAATCATAACCTTATACGCTGGTGTGCAAAACTTAAGCAACAGGTATGTTTTTTGCCATAACTTCACTAGAAATCACCTGAGAGACATGAAATTCAGAAATGAGATACAGCATTTTGTTCTGAAAGAATGACGAAAGCATAGTTGCGCAGAAATGAATACAATGCATACAGTATGGAATCAAACAAAAAAAGGCTTTATTGAACTCATAGTATTGTTACACATGATTGTCTGTCCAAGAGGAAGAACAGCAAGCAGATGTTCCTTAGTATGGGATATGCCCTCCCCTTACTGCAATGGTTGCTTCGCACTGTCTCCCCATGCTCAGCACCAGATTGTCCAACAGTTCTTGAAGTAAGAGTGCCCATTCCTCAATCAGCATCTGTTTAAGTTGTCGGGTGTTCCCAGGAGGATGTAATCGTGCCGCAAGGCATCTCCCCAAAGCATCCCACACGTTCTATCGGATTTAAATCAGGAGAGCACGCCGGCCAGTCCATTCGAGTGATACCTTCACTTTCCAGGAGCTCCTCAACAGCATGAGTCCTCTGTGGCCGTGCATTGTCATCTATAAAAACGAAGTCTGATCCAATGGCACCTCGGAACAGACGCACATGGGAAGGATCACCTCCTGACAATAGCGATCTCCAGTTACAGAGCCTCTGTCGAAAACGTGGAGCTCAGTCCGGCCGTTCATCATAATGTCTCCCCAGACGACAACTCCAGGACCACTGAAACGGTCTCTTTCCGTGATGTTACTGGGATGAAACCGTGTCCCGACCTCTCTCCAAATCAAATGGCATTGGGAATCGCTTGTGGCACTAAAACGACTCTCATCTGTAAAGAGGACACGACTCCATTGATGAGATGTCCAGTTTTTTCGCTCCCTGCACCACTCTAAACGGTACCGCCGGTGGGAAACTGTCAAAGGGATGCAGCGTTCAGGACGGCGGGCGAATAGGCCACCTTTGTGAAGGCGTCCGGACACAGTAAAACGCGACACTTGTCGCCCCGTTGCTCCATAGTTGCTGAGCAATGGTGCTTGCTGACTGGTTTCGGGTTCTTTTTGCCTGCAGGACGATATATCGGTCATCCACTGCAGTTGTTTTCCTGGGGTGGCCACCACCAACCTTTCTCACAGCTGTACCTGTGGTTTGGAAGGCTTTCCAAGAGCGCGAAACGACACTTTTGTTGATTCCAAACTCTTCAGCTACACTTGTCACACTACGCCCGTCCTCCAGCTTTCCGATCATTCTTCCATGTGTGAAATCGTCCAGGTGATTTCTGCTAGCCATATTTCACGAATTAACTCACGTGCACTTGCAGTGAATGTCTTTAATTGCGTCTCCGTCCTTCCTTTTATTGTAGTGTTGAGCTGTGTGCGCCTTCTGCACGTGTTTTGCGTATGCTCACGTCGCCTGTGACGTTTTGTTCCTGATATTTGCATACGCATAACCTTTCTCTTGAATTACGTGTTCATTGTACTGATCGCAAGAACTCCTTTTCTGCAATTTCATGGCTATCTGCTTAAAATTTGCATTGTTGCTTAAGTTTTGCACACCAGTGTATAATCATGAAATATCAATACATATTCTGAACACATTCAAACTCTGATAATGGAGTTGTATGTATTGTCTAAGTGAATTAAACATATGCACATATGAAAGAATAATGAAACCTATCATTGTGGGGATAGAAGATGATTGATGTCAAGAGATAAACACTATGTTTAATGTTTTAAGTAGCACAACTGATAATTCCAAGGATAAAATATCCTTAAGATTTCAGGAATTGACTAAATAAAAAGGAAAAACCTGATTTATCAAATGTTAAAACTATCATAAAAATAACTGAAGACTTAAGATCTTGAAGGGGAGGACACATATATGATAATTTCAATGAACAAGTGCAAAAATTTATTTTCTAGTTAAAATCATGTAGTGATAGTAGGAACATATTTAATGGTTTTGATCATTAAATAAGAATTTGTTTTTCATTTCAGGATATTTATTTCTATCTAATGATAGCATTTTTAGAGGCATGGATTGCACTCAAAAATGTTTATTAACTAGAGTAGTATGTAAATGTAATTCTAAAATAAAGGAACAAAATCTTTAAAATTTCACATTTCAGAAATGAACTTTTTGAACTTTTTTTTTTTTTGGAATTAGCAGGTAGGAAAATCTAAAGTAAATAAGAAGCATCACACAGACAAAATTTACGGAGTGCATCTTCATAATTTTTTTCCCCCTTGAAAAACCAAAATTTGGAAACTGTATATGCATATAGACATCAACGAGAATTTCCGAAAACATTACATTTCTAATTGCAAATATTCCAAATGTTCAGGATCATGTTTGTTTTTTCTTCTATGATAAGGATTTCAACACATAACAAAAAAGAATTATTAAAAATATAATCAATAAACAGAGAAATAATTTAAAAAAATTACCACATAAATGAATCCTGTATTTAAAAATGCAATGACAGCAAAAGAAAAAAAACATTTAAGGGCTGAAAAAAAAAAGTCCATAAAAATCTATTTTTTAAATGTTTAAATAATAGATCAATAAAAATGTTTTTATAAGTGAAATGATTGTTTAATAAACTTACAATGTTAACAATACAAAATGCTAGGCAATGCAAATAAACAAATCACTATGAAGTATGTATATCAAAAAGTTATTTCATAAAATTTATTTAAACGTTTTGAGGATTAAATTGTGACAAACTTATTTATTCATTCATGAATATAGATAAAAAAAACATTATTACCTTCAGATGATGTAATAGAGTTACTACTGCTCCAATGATATGTTTTATTATGAGTAGCACAAAGTAATAATACATTAATAAGAAAATGGCGCTTAAAACCATGTTCCATGGATTGTATTTCCTTCAGTAGTGGTTTTAGGCACTGAAAACACTTTACTGCATTTGCAGCAGTATAAGGAAAGTCTTCAGCAGAGTAATCTATAATTAGAAAAACTGAAGCTTAAAAATACTACAGTAATACAAACATGAATATTTCAGTTCAGAGATATCTTGTATACACTTTAATATTTTGCTTTTTATAAGCATTGCCATCCATGTGGAGAAATGAATAAAACATAATGGACTAAAATAGAATTATCTTTGTTTCATAGACTTGCATATGAGTTAAATATTTTAAATGTATTAATGAGTTCTTTGTTTAATAGGTAGACAGGCTATTTACTACATGAGTTTTACAACTGATCTGCCAAAAACAAAGCCAGCATCATTCCCTTAGTTATCCTTCTAAATGCAAGTAATATTCCAAAAATTTCAAAAATATAAAAATTGTTTTAATAAAAAATCAGCAACTTAAAAAAAAATTATTTAAATGCAAAATATTTTAATTTTTGACATTATATTCAGAAATATATCAACAATTTACATTTATAATTTGCAGAATAATTAGAAAATCTTAGTAAAGAATGCATAAAATGTAAAGGAATTACAAAGTATTTTTAAAGAAAAAGATACATGTTATAAGTTAACAATCTTAGCATAGTCTAAACAATTGTCATACTGCATTTATTATTACAACTAGCTGCCTTTGACGACCAGTCGGTTCGCCAATATTACCGCTCGCTACAATTTTCAATGAAATATTTTAAGCAACTGGTCACTTAATAGATTCCCAAACAAAACATTTTTAATCTTCAAATTTTGATAGTCATACCAAATTTATACTGTTGCTTAGATCGTTTTGTTCAATTTACTATATATATTTTGCAATTTGTTGTCATTTTAGGTAAAACTTCAACTTTAAATTAAAGTGGAAATGATGAAATTGCAATTAATATAAAGATATTTTTTAATAAAACCAAGTGTTTTATTTTATTTATCATCTTTATTGTTATTTATTTATTATTATTATTGAATAAAAGTATTGCAAACAGAGTCGCTTGGTATTTAAGTCTTATGTGAACTACATAATATTTTTCATAATTTATGTAATATCTAAAAGAATAATTCAACAAAAATTTCTCAGATTCAGCATAAAACTCAGTTTTTAGTTTTGCTTTCAAAAGAATTGAAATGAAATCAATAATAATATTTTGTTCCAGCCTTTAAATATATTTCAAAAACTATAAATTTAATGCAGTAAGGTATATTCTGAGAAATATTCTGGACACACCAAATTTTAAATAAATGAATGAATGTTTCTATTTTCCATGATCAACTAAGACTTATTTATGAAGTTTTGAATGTAAGAAATTTAGAAAAAATCAAAATTTTCATAATCTTAGGCCAATTAATCTTGAGAAACTTGCTCACTGATTGGCGTATTTTCTTTGAAACGATCGATGGAAAATCTAAAATTATCCTTTTTTTATTGAATAGTGATATTCAAATTTTCATAAATCAGTCAGTTTAAGTGATTGATTTAGTTGATTGGAAATTAACTCTTTTTATTTAAAATATTAGTGTTTCAAGAACATTTTGTTAATCGTGATTTCCATAGCAGAAGCTTTATATAAAATCAAAAATTCGTTATTCATTAGAACATTTATTTAATCAAGTTACATAAAATATAATCATTTTCCATTTAGACCATTTTAGCAGATCTGCGTCTTACTAAAGGTTTACAAATTAGCTGTGTGGCCCTGATTTGAATGGATATCCTGTTCATATTAAACAAAATCTGCCTTAAAATAAAACTGATTTATTTGATTAATAATATAGAATGTATAAAAGATCATAAAATAATTTTTCTTGAATTTATTTTTTAGAAAAAATAATATTTTATATTTGTTTAATTTCCAACAGACACATGCCGAAAATTATATTTTTGCAGATTTCATTTCCAAAAAGATTTAATTTATTTTTAAATGGAGCTTTAATCAATGTGATGGCAACACTTTGAAAAAAGCTAATTTTTTCCCATGAATGTGAAATGTGCTCGTGCAGCTTAAATTTTATTTTTATTTTGTACGAAAAAAAATGTTGAAAAATATAGTTAAAATATTTATTTAAAAATTCATTAAAAATAGAAATTTAATTTTAAGGTTACAACATTGGTATCATTTCAAAGATAAATTTTTGATCTTTAACTTCATATAAAAATCTTTTTTGTGTGGTAATATTTTCGGAAGTTACAGCAGAAACACGCCAAAATCTCGCTTAATTTTCAAATAAATAAAATTGTAATTAAAAATTCGAAAAAATAACCCCCAGGTGCACATTTCCGGCCTCCAGGTATACACATGCCAAATTTGGTAGCTGTAGGTTGAATGGTTTGGCCTGTAGAGCGCCAATATACACACACACACATTGAGCTTTATTATAAGTATAGATGCAGAAACAAAGAAGTTTTAAATCCCCAATTACTAATAAAATCTTTTGTAATTTGTTCCATAGAGCCATGTGATATACCTTTATTGTCACACTCAATATTTCATATCCTTCTGCTATTTCAAGACATGGGTGCATTTTCTTAGATGAACCCTTATTAGAAGACAATTTATTACAAAGTAATGGAAATAGTTGTACAACTAGCAGATGAAAATATTTTGAAAAGTCTTTTAAAAGCATATATATACACACTGCAATTAAGTTGTTAATAAATTTCAATGCAGTCATGCTAAATGATAAAAATATTCTTCATTTTCATATACGTTGTCTAAGTAGTCCAGGAAAAATATTATAAATATGTTTTAAATCCTATTAAATAAATAGCATTATACATATGAATATTATGTTTCTTTTACTTGGCAGATTCATTTTCAGAATTAAAACTGCATCAATAGAATAACAATCATGAAGTGAAAGCTACATTTACACTGCCATTTATATTATAAAGTTTTATTTTATTTAGCTTACAAGTTAAATAAAAAAATAAAGACAAATAATGCATTCAATCCCCCCCCCCAAAGAAGAAATACATTTAAAAGAAATTTCATTCATATGTCTAGTTATATATTTTACATTTATCTTATGAATTTAAATTAATTAATTATATTTTTTTACAGCAAAGAGAATTACTGCATTAGAATATTCTTAAGAGCTAGTATAATTACATATTTTTATTTAAAATAAAGCTTTAAAAGAACTTTCTTCAACTTTATATTTCAATAAATAATTTATTAAATCGTTTATCTACATTTAAGTTTATAGTAGTTACGAGATGAATTTTTTTTTTTTTGCCTTGATTTTTATGTAAATGACACTCCTGACTTCAGGTGGTCATTCAAGACAAGTTTTGATGGTGAGATTTTATACTATAATTTTCAGTCTTACTTTTTTTCTTACTTTCATAGCTCATTGATTTAGCACAAGAATAATCTAACATTTCTTTTAAATTACTTTTTTTGGAAATAATAAAGGAAATGTCTTCATTCTATGATAACCTATGAATAAAACAATGTAACAATTGTAATGAAGAAAAACTTCATGAAAAGCATTTTTATGATCAATATGACACTACTTTAATAGAAAAATAAATCCTGAATTGTATGAAAAATAAATCATCATTACCTCGATCATCTGAAGATACTTGATGAATGAGTCCGAATCCAACAGTAAGTTCACTAAGTTTGCAGATAATGCAACTTTTGAATAAATCCTTTGGAAATGCAGCAATAAAATCTTCCAAATGACTTATTAAATACTGTATATCCTTCAAAGTGATATTCTAAAAAAGTAAAATACCACAATGTAAACAATGAAGAGAAAAATTTGTGAAATAAAAACACATTTAAGGAACATTGACACTTCTGTTTTATAGGCACCCACAAATTACTGGACAATTTTCATATATTGTAAAGCATCATTATTTCCATTACCTAACAATGCAATCTGGGGTTTATTATGAGATACAAGAACTAAAATGTTATTTGAATGTGAAATATAAATTTCAAATCTCAAACATGATTTTAAATTAATGTAAGTGAATCTAATTTTTACCTTAGTTTTATACTGAGCTTCATTATTTGGTATGGATCCAGTCAGTATTTTCACATATTTTTTAAAAATTTCATGACAGTCAGTATCCATTTTCTAATTGAAAATTCCTTTGAGCAAAAAAAGTAAATTAATAAAATTATAAAAGCAGGTTTCATTTTAAAAACGAAACTAACATTTACCATTCTGAAAAGAAATATAACATATTAGTGAAATAAACTTCAGTAATTCTAATAATTTACTTCTGCATATTTGAATAAATTTATTACAATAAGGGAGATTAATATATGAATCACTTTCTACAATATTTCATTTAAATTTTGAGAATAATGGTTCACAATAGTTTAAAAAAAAGCTATCATAAAAGTCACTAATTTTCAACTAAAAAAAGCACGCTTTTGTTGACTCCTACTTTTTGCATACGTGATTAATTTGTTCCACATGAACACAAAGGCTTTTCAAAGCAATAACTTTTTATAAATAATGTATACAAGCTGAATCAAATGATTTCTTCTTTATCGAAAAATATATAAGGACTATATTATAAAATACAAAAGGATTTTAATTTTTAATGCGTGTTAAAATAGAAATATTTTGAAAATTCACAGCAATGAAAAATCTTTTAGTAAAGAAATCGGCGATATCAAATTTACCTCCTTCGAAATCAAAACTGGGATATAAACAAAGTGTACTTTACTTCATTTCAATTCAAATTCCTGTTTCTTTTAATTTTCGAAAAAATTTTTCTATACAAACTGGATGCTGGACGTACTGTATATAGAAATAGCTAAATTGCTAGTTTCATTCATTTATTTTATATTCCTTTTGTTTATTTTCCTTTAAGAGCTATAATATATTTCATTGACTTAAAATCTTTTGACTTAAGGAAATATGTTGTTCCCTTATATAAGAAGAAATTCTTACCCAAGGATTTTTTTTTCAATAAACGCTGTGTACCCAAGTGAAACATCTTATTGAACAGTTTTTTTTTTAGTTTAGTTATATTCATGTCCCGTTGTGAAACAACACTAGGGCTATTTTGGGACGGACCTCGTAATTTTGAACAGCGGTCAGATGACGACACTTGAGCTGGCACTCCCCTCTCCACACCGCACCACACCAGTGGGAGGATGTTTGGTCTGACGGATTTAACTTGCAACAGACCCCCTTACACGACGGTTATTCGATGGAATCGGGTCATGAACCTGAAACCCTACGGCTCACAAGCCGAGACCTTACCATCAGGCCACTGCTACCCTTATTGTACAATATTATAAATGTAGAATTTTTTTTCTATAACCTTACCTTCATAATATAGAAGTATTATAAAATAAATCAGCTTTATATATTGTTTATTTTATTTTAATCATATTTACATCCTGTTTTGATGCACGATGAAGGCTATATACTATATTCGTAAATTTGAAGTAAAGTTAGATAACAAGGAGGCCAACTATGCATACAGGGCCAGACTTAACCTAATTGGAGCCCCCTCTACTTCACTACTTTAGTAATAAAGAACCGAACTTTAAGGAAGTATTTAAATTTTTCATCTCATTATAGATATATATAACAAAAAAACTGACTAAGACCTAAAATAGCTATGAAGTCCCCCCCCCCCGCTTCCAATGGGCAGATGAAATATTGTTATTTTATTGATTTTTCTGACAATTCTATGTTCATCATTGCAATGATATAACATATCTGAAGTTGCCAAAATTTGACAAAAATGCTATTTAAATTAAGTTTATTAAAGAATGAAACGTAAAATAAACTTTATTCGATTTGGGGGTGTCCCTCTGATGTAGGGTCCCAGGGCAACTGCCCCGTATGCCCCTGCCTTAGTCAGGCTCTGTGTGCTCCTACTACTGTACTGCGTAGCTTCCAATATTGTAAATATATTTTCTAAATAATATAAATTTTCCAAGTGTTATAAATATTTCTTAATAAAAAAATGTAATTTTTTTAAAACTTTCGTATACTATCATTTGATTATTTCTTATTCAATATGTGTTACTTTATTTTAATATGTATAATCGGGACGAAAAGAAAGAGTACCACTTTCTATAGATAACATAAGATATTTGTTCACATTTAGTGCAGAGTTTATAGATATAAAGTAGTGATATTATGTATCTTTAACTACGTTTACTTTTATTTTGTTTTCTCATTCGAATCGAAAAATTGCGATAAATATATTTTGCGTTAAGCATGCATCTTATTATAGTCATGCATACTCATCATATGACAGCTCTCACAACATTCTGGTCTTTGTTTTTCTCTATTCTTGAGGGAGGGACGGAGTAGTTGATTGCGATTTATTTCAATTTTTTGGAGGGTTGCATCAAGTAACAGATACTTGTATCGCACTACGAAATAATGTGAGCGAACACAGGACACGCATATCGGCAGCTATTCAAAGCGTCACATGAAACATGCTGAAAAAAATGTGGGATGAATTATCGCACCACCTCGATTCTTTCGGATTTCTGGAGAGTTTCATATTTCACACATGAATGCGATCGAATCTAAGCTTTTAACAGTTATTTTTAATTCCCGATCAATAATAAATATTGTTGATCCGTACTTTGGAATTCCTATCAACGATAATTTGCACTTTGTAGGACTATTAAAAGAAAATAAAACAAAGTTGGAACATTTATTCACCAATACCCTTCTTTAGAAGTTGATTGAGTTATAGTAGAGTTAATTTTAGCCTCACATCTACTTTATTTATCGATTAATAATATTATTCTTCAAAAATTTGCAAGTATAATGATTAACTGCACTCGCAAAATACAGATTTATCAGGCACACATAACAGAAAATGTATCAAATGAAACAATCCATTATATGAAATTTGACTCTCCGGCTCCTGAAAGCAATTCGAGTACAGTTGTATACGAAGGTTTATTAAATTTTTTTGGTGAAATGGACTCGTAAGACCTTCAGCACCAATTAAAAACCTTTTTTAATTAGTGGCTATTTAATAAGATTTAAAAAGGATTGTTATTTAATAAAATAAGTCTAAAAGTAAAGCAATATAGATATTAGTCCGTAGAAAATATACTGTGTTTAATTCGGAGGATATTACAGTATATTTCGAGTTGTATATATTTTAAAATGTTTAAATATCAATGCAAAAGATTACAAATGACAATTCAACTAAGTTACAGAAGACTCCCAACTCGCTTGCATATCACAGTCAAAGTGCTCTCCCTTCCGTTAAGTGTGGTTGATTACATACTCCTGGCTCGTGCTTTGTCCATTAAAGATGCTTTCCCAGATGTGTTTAGGACACAAGGATACTCGGAGGGTAACTGAGAATACATTTGCTTAATAGTTTGTCTCTTTATATCAGCTCCTTAAGAATCCAAGTTTTAGTTACGGATTTTTTTTGGAAAGAGGGGGGGGGGAGCGATGTTTTTTTGAAAGAAAATTGTGTTACAACTTTTATATTTGGGAGATATGCGACAATTAACAATAGGTGCCTCTTAAAAAATTTAATAGAACTATTAGGAAGCTAACCTTTTTCGATCTTTGTAAGGTTTTAGAACATAATAGTTTAATATTTCTTTTTTTTGTGCCACCACCAAACCTAGAACAAAGTTGGCTTGGTAATAATATCTCCGCCCCAATCCGGAGCATTATAATTTTTGAATTTGAGTAGAAACGATGCTTGTTTAATCTGTCAAAAAATTTCCAGTCACTTGTGGGGTGACGGAATGAGATGGTTTGTTAAAATGACATCGTAGTCTAACTACTGTACGTGACGATGGCACTCGTTTTAAACAAACTTTATTTACCTTAAAAACTGATCCACATTTAACGTTTCATTCATTTAATTATTATTCTTCCCTCTATTGCTCTACATACATTTCAGTAGTTTTATAGAATTTTTTTTTACACATGCTGATCAACAAATCAGTTTATGTAAAGGAAGCGAAGTATTAATAGAGTCTTTATAGTAGCCGATGTTCTTACTAAGTATAGGACTACCCATTTTCCATGATGCTTCTTTGATGGGATGCATTTCTCAGATACAAAATGGTTATGCAAACACCTGCAGATTGTTCAGTTATCTTTCTATTCTATACTTTTGGTAAGATTGCCAGAACTTTGTTTGGGAATGTGGTGAAGCTTTATAAGCCAGATAACAGCTACGAGACATGAGAAATTTCTTTTGTCTTGTGGTCATGTTACGCGGCTACGAACCATAAGGTTGCGAGTTCGATCCTCGCTTATAACCAATAGCAACAGGAATAATCGATATTATTTGATAATTGAGGGGTCTTTGAAGTTTTCAATTCAACACCAATGTTGATTTACTCTGTATGTTATCCAAATTTGTAATTTTTTCCTTGAGAAAATGAATGGCAGAGGTTTTTTGGATAAAAATTTTGATATTCGGCGTTTTCGAAAACGCATTATGATTTGGTATACGATATGTTATATATTTTTTGCATTAAAACTTTTCTAATAGTTTAATGTTCGTTATATTATGCTTAGTAATGAAGTGAGGGATTCTGGGCATTGGAAGAAACATTTCGTCAAAAGACCGCAATACTCTTTTTCATTAAATAATTTGATTTGGATTTAAAAGCATGCCATAATTGGAACTTTTATCTATTTTCAGGTTGTGCTTCAGAAGTGTTTCGTTGTTTCAAGTAAAAATTTAATATTAAGTAAATTGAGATTTTAATATGGGAAGATTTTTTCTCCCAAGTGTCATTGTTATTAAATTTTTATTATGACAATTGATTTTTCCCCCATTCACAGATGTTTATATGAAGTCATTTTTAATTTGCTCCGCATTTTGAATGAATGCCCAGATACAACTTTCTACGATATTTTTTTTCTACGATATTTAATATTATCTGTGTCCTAGCAGGACCTTAGCTTTCCAATGGAATAAAGTGAAATATCCCCCCCCCCTTCGATATATAATCAGGATTCAAATTGTGGAATCCTCATCAAGCTTTCCTACGGAGCAATCAAACACGACTTGCATAACGTACAATTTCTGGTTTATTAAAAGTCCACAAAATATTATCAGGAAACTAATATTAAACTATTAATTTTTTTCCTTTGATTAATCGGGAAACATTTACTGAAAAAAATTATTATCTTAAATTTTATGGCATCCTGAATAAAAAAGGACATTCAAATTTTAAGCTAAAAATTTTTTTTTGTTAAGTCAATTCATCGATATGAACATTTGTCCTTGCGTTAAGTGTAACGCATATCGTTGATTCAATAGTAAAAAATCTCATTACCAGTCTACAGGGTGCTGCCAAATTCAGAGGGGTGATAGTAGGGATCAAGATGATAAAGAATCACCATACAACATGGGGTATCAAACGTCGTTTAGGGGGTGAAAATCGCAAAAATATAGGGTAGTAAAAATACAGTAGTAGAAACATGAGAAAGGAAGACATTTCAGACTTATTTTAAGATCTTTATTGGAAAAAAACTTCAAATTTACAAATTTTAAGAGTTTTGATTCGATAGTTAAGTGCACATTTATAGAAATATTGTATTACTCTAAAACCAGATAATTACGTTGTTTTAATACATAAATTATAAAAGAACCATGATACCTGGTATAATCTCAAAAAATTCTACATATTAATTTAGGAGGAATCGATCATGACATGAACACTTCATACAAAAATATTTCCAATACAGTAACAAATCAAGCTACAGTGTAGTAATGGGAACAATTTATACGTCTGATACAATTTGCTTAGCACAAGATACTTTAAATTGAACTTTCATGATTTTAGATAAAATAAACGATAAATATTCTTAAACAATTAAACAAATTTAGAGTGCAAATGCATAATTGTAAAATGTAATGAATAATGCCATTCAAAATTAATCATGTAAAAATAAATTATGCCAAATACATATAATGACAAGACGAAAATTTATAAGTTTCTCTTATCCTAATCTCCACTTTTTAGAGGCAATAAGCACTTTATACATTTTTTATTCCTCTAGCAAATTAAAATAAATGCAAGTGAAGATTTCCTTAATTTGAAACTGAGTAAATAAATGTTTAAAAACAAGAAGCGTCTTCAGTGTATTTACAATTTCAAATGTTTACATAAATGATAGAAAATTAATAAAAATTCTTATTTTCCGACTGAAATAATCTAGCCATTGGAGTACTTATTAGGCTATTTTTATTTTTGACATACGTTTGCAATTTAGTAGTATTAATACCCTTTAAAAATTCTGTACTGTATCTGTTTCGGTAAGGTTTAGCTTTGTACGAAGAGAAAGATCTGCTTAAAATGCATTAAACTTGATTGATAGTTAATACACGAGTATAATATAAATTGAGAGTTCATGAATATCAGCTATGAATTAAAGATGGGAAACATAATTGCACTTGGCAAAACAGCATTTTAAAACAAACTTAAAAACATAGTTTTAATTTATTTATATTAGAAATTCATAATGTATCATTTTCTAAACAATTTGGACAAATTTTCACTGCCATTAAAAAAAATGAACAGTTTTATTTCTATCGGAAACAAATGTAAATAAGCAGATGGCAATTATCTTCACAACAAATCAAATTTAAAAGATAAGAATAACGTTTTATTTTCAGGATAAAGTCATGTATAAAAGGGATCACAAAATATTCTGAGTTTACAACAAATAAAATTACAAATGCACGATTTAACTTATACTCCAAATTCTGCAATTTTTCAGCATTAATATGATTATGTCTGCACAAAATATTTAAACTTGGATCAAATTTATATACAATACAAATAAAACAGACAAAAATATATCGTATTTACATTATCTGTATCAATGAAATATAATGGAAACATTTTACTCCAAAGCATCGCAACTTTGGTTAGGCTGGATGATGTTGAAAAAAATTGAAAAAATCTTGGAAGTACGATTTCATACCAATTTTGAACAGATCGAATTATTAATTGATAAACTGAATAAGTTCAAAACTAAGGTAGGCACTCAGAGGCAAGAGATTTCCGACCAAGATTCAATATTTAATTTAAGATAGAAGAAATTGAGAGTTTGGTCTGTTTCATAGTTGTGTTTACTATGTGGTGAATGAAAGAACAGTTTCAGATTTGAAGTTATTTTATACAAAGACATATCAGAGAAGATGAGCTTGATCTTTATTTCCAAAATGAGCTTGCAGGCATTCGTGTGACCAATGTGTCAAAACTTCAGTTTGAATTTAGTAATATGGAATCCTTTCTATCAAAGGAAGCCAGTTTTTGAATAGTTAAACTTTTAAATATATTAACATTGATTTCAGAGAAATGATTAAAATATAAGATAACAACTGGATTGGTTTTCCTGAAAACTTATTTTTATTGGAACTATAATGAAACTATAATAAAAAAACTATAATGAAAATGGAAAGAGCACATAAAATGAATTAAGAGAAACATTCAAAATATACTGAAAAACCTTTTCCCGTTGTGTTTGCAAGTTGGTGACAATTATTCGGAAAAATGCGAGTTAGTTCGAAAATAGCATTCACTAAAATTTAAGGAGAAATACCATAAAAAGGTTTCATAGTATACAGATTGCTTTTATTCTAGAATTTCCATTGACTCTGCCATTTCAGGAGGATTAATTTACGATCACAGGATAGTGCATTAGCATAAAGAACGGGCTTCTTGCTTCATTCTTTTAAATGCACACATGGGAAGGAATTGAAAAGAACAAAGTTTCAAAAGCGTTTTGGAATACGTCATGTAAATTCTCAAAATCAAAAATACACTTGCGTACAGCCAGCCAGCCACCCCTTTACCATTGCAATATCAATACGATTTGTTGCAACCGATTTCTAATGTATTCTTCATCCAGCTACACCGGCAACCAATTCTCCAGACTTCATCAGTCTCTTTGGAGCGGTTTGAACCCTCTTTTTTTCTTCAAAGACACACTATGCCCAAACAATCATGCGTCATTCCCTGCAAGCCGCTTTCAATGCGTTTAGCCCTCTAGTCACAACAGTCAGGCGAAACCTGACCACATTTCAACACTTGACACGCTGGAAAACCAAGACCCAAGCTCCATCCAAATGTTCTTACTAATTTTCTATGACACTCAACTACAACTGTCTAATCAGATGTAATTGAATTAAGTGACAAACATTAACTCTAGTCCCACCAAATTAGGTTTTAATAACGATCTCCAAATCTGCAAAATTGCAGGATTACTTTCCGACTTCGACTTTTACCTTCCACATTCCTTCAATATAATATTAATCTAGATACTTACACCGAAAGAAATAACCTTTATTTTAATCCACAAGTAGGAAAATATTACATCCATGTCCTCATGGAACTTTTAGGCCAAAATCGGAAAATAAAATGTTACCAACACCTTAATTCGTCATTCACTAACTCATATTCTAACACCAGATTGGTACCAAATCTCATTCCACTAATGTCACCTATAAACTTTCATTCCGAGCCTTTTTTTTCTGTGTTACATGTCCTAACCGAACCTGTCTGAGGGTAATAAACAGAAACAGCATAAAAATGATTTTCCAGCAACATACGAAGGCTATCCACTTTCGATGCCAGAAGCAGTAAACTATCGACAATCATTCATAAATTTCCTTATACAAAACCGGTCAACAAACTTAAGCAAAAGCTAGAATCCCATTCTGCTCCTTCAGCTGATGTCCAACCTGGTAGTCACCATCATTCGCATTTCCACAAATACCTTAACACCTTGCCTGCTGAGGGGTCACCGGTGAGCCCATATAAATTACATTGTAAGAAATTCTTCGTAGCAATCAATGTGTTAATATCAACTCCTAGGGCCCACAACTAAAAACATACCAATAAATGTGAGCAAAAAATCTTTCATATTGATGCAGAGGTTTTAAGTATCATTCAAGTGAGTGGCACCTGTAGTTACACCACACACGAGAAGAGACTAGAAAAATGTATCCCTCGGTAACTCGATATTGGGGCATCCATACTGGCTTAAAGGAGGCGAGCCCCTGAGGAGCTATCAAAGATAGACCTACTAGACTTGCCAATGAAGGCTGAAGCGAAACCCAAGAATCTGAATAAATCGTTGTGCTTTTCTATTATAACAAGATAATCTCCCAGGTAAAAAAATGCATATGACTACTAACAATACAACAATCAAAAGCAGAACCAATTTCGAACCGTCTGAGCCTCCCGTATCTAATGTAGTAACTAAGCATTAGGACAATAAAAAATGTCTTAAAAATGGAATCGGGAAAGCTTCATTTTAAAAATCTTGGAGTGGATGGGGCAAAACAATCTCAATTCGACATCAAGGTAGAATAAGCATTATCAAAAATTACAGTAATACGAGACGCTTCTGATTGTCAACTCCTGGTTGGTATCCCCAAATGGAAGGAGATACTTATTGATGCGATGGATGGTCCGTAAAACATTCTGAACATTACTTGGCTGACTGCCAAGATGATGCATGAAGGAAAACATAGAACTAATTCATAGATATGAATAAAATTTATACGAAGCAATTATGCAAATGAATCTTTAGTATTTTCCTACTTTTCTCATAGCGAGTACTGTGTCAAAATTGCTCTCATACCGATTGTGTGCTTACTCATTTAACATACTCCTGTTTGAAAGTTTTGCAAGATACACAATTGAATATTACCATTTATAGACAATGTAACAACTCTAATAAATGATCTCTATAAAACTGTCATTTTGAACATGTGTTGAAGTTGAAAGAAAATGTAACGTTCAGACCAACGTTGGGTTAAATAATGAATTTGGCGAGTACTTCATTTTTCAGAGGCAATATTCAAAGACATTAATGAAGCTGAAAGTATCTGTAGAAACAAACTAGTGGAATTAATAACGTTAAATATAAAACAGACTGGATGCATGCTTTATTGAGCTTAAATGCTGTGGGCAATTTCCCATTAAGGAGTCCAAAATTGCCCAATAGGCGATTCATTTATTTTACCTTAATATGGAAACTAAGTCTAGAATTAATAGAAAGTTACCAATTGAAAAATCACAAAGAAAATTGCAGATCCACATTAACTCTTTTCGACAGGAATTCAGGGCGATTCTTGCAAATAAGCAATAAGGGTCGTAAAACATTAAAACTTAATATGGTTTTTAAATGGAAGGAGAAAAAAGAAATGCCATTTGGCTTTTAACAGGATTCTGCGATAAAAATTTAGTTCTTGCTGAATAGTTTTCTATTGGTGTATCTATCTATTCGACTTGAAAAAATATTCTCTCTAAACATGCTAGTAAAGAAATTGATACATATGCGATAAAGCGATCGGAATCACGCTATCTAGATATTGGAACAAGATTTGATTTGGGAGCTTTACGAACAATTCTGAATATTTGAATACTTCGAGACAATTAACCAACTGGTTTAAAGTAAAAAACGAAATGGTTAAAAAATTAAATTTAAGCAGTAAAGTGCCATAGCATTTTATAAAGTTTGTTTTTTCTATTCGAGATGTGCAGAAATAAAAATTCTTTATTGTATCTGTATCAAATTATTACATTGATATAACAGAAGTATTGTCAAAATTTTTAGAGGGAGAGAAGAAAACAATTACTAGGGAACGCAAACTCGATTTTCCCTACAAAGCAAATAGATTTCCTGCAAGCCATTTTTCTTAAATATTGTAACAATATTACCGGAAACAGTGTCCTTATGCCTAGACTGCCATTTCTCAAAAGCGCAGTGAGCAAAATGGAGATTTATAATAGACAAGAGGAAGAAAAAACTTATAACGCAATCTACTACTTTCGTTGAAGTTTTAAACAGCGAATGTTTATATGATTAAACGGCTAACAATCAACTACCTTTATAATGTGGGAGACTGATCTCCAGAGGTTTTTGCCAGAACTTAGAGGGAAGAGGGTGAAGTTAAATGTCGCAATTTTGTATAAATTCCATCAGGGTTTGGATCGACACTTGAAAGCTAGTTCATTCTTATTAATAACAATACTGAAAAAAATTTTGATTTAAATTTTGCGGATTTCTGTATGTGATCCAAGATTACGAAGTACATCTGAAATTTCTTTCCAAACAAAGATATCCTGTAAAGTTTTTTTCCAACAACCTTTATCGTTCCCCTACAAAATAAGCATAGAAACCGTTTGAAAAATGTCGAATAAAAATCGAAATTACAGTTATTTCTGCTTCGAATTAAAATTACTTTTATTTCAAAAATGGAATTTAGAATTGCAGAATGCGGGTTTTTCGTTAAAGAATTTGAAATAAATACTTTATTACTTTGTCGTAGCTAAACCAAAATTAAAATTCACGAAACCTCAAATAATTAAAATTGGTAATTCAGCAAGTCGTGAGAAGTAGAGCAAAATGCGCAAACGATAAAAATACCAGTTATGTAAATTTAAGTTTTAAGTGCTGATACTAAATCTTCAAATCGGCTCACATTTATTTCGTTATTTTTTTTATGAAAAAAACTTCAGCGTACGGTTATGCAATATTGTTTTATTGGGGGAGAGGATTCGAGGGCTGGATAAACATACCGCGATACCTACCTCAAACCTATTCTTCATATGTAGTGTCAAAACTTATTTTGTAGGTAAGCAGGGGATTATTACAGATATATGCACGAATTTTATTTTGAAGCTATTTGCTATTGATTTTGATTTAATATGGAATCAGACAATCTACTTAATAAATTGAGCTATTTATCTTCTAGCAAATCGAGATTAAGGCAAGATACTTTGTCAAAAAATATATTTAAAATCGATATAAAGATTCTTTTCAGGGATGGAGTACCGCTTTCTCAGTCAATGATAACCTTTCATTACAATATAAAATTTATCTAAAAGATTTCTAATCTGAACATAAATTTTATCCTAAATGTAGTTAATTTAAGATAATATATAAGCCACCTTAACAAGTACCGAAATTTCGCAATAAAGAACTAGTAGTATGGTTCGCCCATTCGTTCAAGGACAAATTTTTAATTATATAGAGCCTATATGCAATGATCAGAAGTAAAATTTTAACCCAACTTAATACGACGGAAAAAATTAAAGAAAGTTTGAAGATGAAGTGTTTACGTACTTCTAAACCCTCTTTATCAGGATTTGAATGTTCAAAATTCCTTACCTGAAAGATTAGTCACAAATGCCTCAATTTGAAAATTTAAGGACACGATGCATCAAAATTGGTTTGGAGTATCAGTAAGAAACAAAAAGCTCTTCTGTATTAAGGGGGGGTCTAATCATCCATGGAGAAGTCATCGATTTTATAATCACTAAGCTTTTAAAATATTAAAAACGGTTTCCATTCGAAAGGAAAGGAAATAAGTGATTTATTTTCATTGCCATTATTATTGTGCTATTCTAATCTGAAAGAATCTTAAGAACTTAATTCCCGACTAATTTTTCGAATTACACTCGTGTATGGAAGAGACCAATTAAATTAGCTCCTACACTTTTTCCTGTATAGACCACTAATCCTTTCGTGTGTAGAATAATTTGCCATCCTACTTTAAAGCATGCAGTAGTGAATAGTGGAAGACAAAGCAATATATAGCATAGTAAACTTCTCTAATCGGTTGAAGAATTCCATGAGTTTATGAATACTCACAACTCGAGAAATGAAATTTACCTTAAAACTTTTGACTTGTAAGTCTATCGATGAACTCGTCGGCAGAGTTAATGGATAGGCTTCTGGTAGGGCAAGG